>PISX010006168.1:0-100078 GCA_004024625.1 Mellivora capensis
ACGGAGGACATGGGGAGATGGAGAGGAGAAGGGAGTTGAGGGAAATTGGGGGGGAGATGAACCATGAGAGACTATGGACTCTGAAAAATAACCTGAGGGTTTTGAAGGGGCGGGGGGTGGGAGGTTGGGGGAGCCTGGTGATGGGTATTGTGGAGGGCACGCATTGCATGGAGCACTGGGTGTGGTGTAAAACTATGAACTCTGTTACGCTGAAAAGAAATTAAAAAAAAAAAAGGTCTATTTTGAAACTCAGTACTTGAGCACTGTTTTGTTGTTGTTGTTGTTTTTCCTTTCTTTCTTTCATTCTTTAACAATGCTCTGTGGAAGAAATGGGGAGTTAAGGAGGTAGAACAGGGTGGGTGTGACAGAATGTATTTTTCATAGATGGCTACCACAATAGCTCCCCTCCAACATGTTTCTTGTGTTACATTGATGTTCCTCCCATTTATGGTTCTGATGGAATCAATATCCCTTCTTGAATCTGGGTTACCTTGACTGGCAAGTTATGCTTTGGGACTTCCAAGAGTAGATTCTGAAACCCCATGCTCTTCTGCCTATTCTTGAGGATGATCATGCTTGGCATCCAGCCACCATTTTGTGAGGGAGCCTAGCCATGGGGAGAAGTGTGTGTTGGTGTTCCCCCAGAGCCTCAGCTGAGCCCCCAACCAAAAAGCAATATCAACCACCAGTTGTGAGGCTGAGGAAGCCACTGAGATGAGCAGTGGTCAGCCATCCTTCTAATTACAACTGCATGAGAGATCATAAGTGACAACCACCTACTGTGTCTAGTCAGCCTGCAGAATAAACAATAATAACATGACTGCTGTTGTAACCCACTAAGTTTTGGAGTGATTCCTTACACAGCAATAGAGCTCCAACAGGGTGTTGGTATCATCTGTATTACTGTGTAACAGATGATCCCCAAACTCCTAGACTTAAAACAACCGATTTGTTAAAGCTCCAGGTTTTGTGTATCAGGAACTCAGGAAGGGCTTGGGTAGGCAGTTTGTCTCCGATCCACATAGTGGATCACTATCCTCTGTGGTGGCTGGGACAGGATGATGTTTCTTCAGTCATGGCCGTGGAACTCTGTGGGTTCACCACCCCTCCCTATCACTCCTTCTCCTCTCCTCCCCATGTTCTCTTTCTCTGGGGCCTCTCCACATGGCTTGTACTTCCCAGAGCATGGCGATGGAGGAGAGTTGAACTTCTTACAGGGCAGCTGGCTTCCAAGAGACAAAGGCAGAAGCTGCTAGTCATTGTAAAGTCTGGGCTAGGAACTAGTTGGTGTAATTTTTATGCCAATAAAATCTATTACTCAAAATCTGTGCTTCAAAGCTGCCACAAGTCCTGCCTAGATTCAAGGGGAGAAGAACTAGATCAAACCTCTGAAGGGAAAAGGGTAAACCATTACAGCCTCAGTAAATCAAGAACTAGCTTTTTTATCTCAAAGTATTACCTTGCAAATGTTAGTATACCCCATTTTACAGATAAAGAAGCTGAGGCTAAAAGAAGTAATTTACCAAGTTCATTCAACTTTTAAGGACCAGCGTCCACATTCAAATTTGAGTGTATTAATCTACTTCTCCTTGCAAAATACAGTAACTGTGCAATTTATACTATATTCTCTTTTTTAAAATTGAGATCTAATTGACACATAACCCCTGTACTAGTGTTGGGTGTACAACACAATGATTTGACATTTGTCTATATTGGAAATGATCAAAATAAGTCTAGTTCATATCTATCAGCATAGTTACAACTGGATTTTTTTTTCTTTTTGAAAATGAGAACCTTTCAGGTCTACTTCCTGAACTTTCAAAGGTGCAATACAATATTACATTGTCACCATGTTGTACATTACGTCCTCAGGACTTGTTTATTTTATAGCTGGAACTCCATACCTTTGGGCTCCCTTCACCTATTTTACTTACCTCCCACTCTTCTGTAACTCGGATTTGTGGTTGGTTGGTTTTTTTAGATTCCACATACAAGTAAGATCATATGGTATTTGTTGCTCTCTGTCTGACTTCCTTTGCTTTGCATAATGCCCTCAAGGTCCATCCATGTTGACCCAAATGGCAATACCTCTCAATTTGTTATGGCTGAATAATATTCCACTTTTGGCGGGGGGATGTACCATGTTTTCTTTATCCATTCACCTGTCTGTGGACATTTTAGGTTGCTTCCATGTCTTAGCTATTGTAAACAATGCTGCTGTAGATATAGGGGTGCAGATATTTATTCAGTTAGTGGTTTCATTTCCTTCCCATTAACAATCCAGTAATAGAATCACTGGATTATAAGGTATTTCTGTTTTTCATGTTTTGAGGAGACTCCATACTGTTTTCCAGAGCAGCTATACCAATTTACATTCTCATCAATAGGGGACAAAGATTCCCTTTGCTCCACATCCTTGCCAACACTTATTTCTCATCTTATTGATACTAGCCATTCTAAGAGGTGTGAGGTAATACCTCATTGTGGTTTTGATTTGCATTTCCTTCATAATTAGTGATGCTGAGCTCCATTACAGGTACCCATTGGCCATTTGTATGTCATTTGGGGGAAAATATCTCTTTAGTTCCTCTCCATTTTTTTAAATGATTATTTTTTGCTATTTAGTTATATGTTCTTTATATATTTTGTATATTAACCCTTAACTAAGTATGAATTGCAAATACCTTCTCCTATTTATGGGTTGCCTTTTCATTTTGTTGATGGTTTCCTTTGCTATATAGGAGATTTTAGTTTGATGTAGTCCCACTATTTGTTTTTGCTTTTGTTGCTTTTGCTTTGGTGTCAAATCCAACAAATAATTGTCAGTTTGACATCAAGGAACTTAACTCCTTTGTTTCCCTCAGGAGTTTAAAGGTTTTATGTCTTACATTTAAGTCTGGAATCTGTTCTGCATTTTTCTGTATGGTGTGAGGTAGGGGTCCAGTTTCATTCTATTGTAGGTAGCTGTCCAGTTTTCCCAGCACCATTTACTGAAGAGACTGTGCTTTCCCCATTGTATATTCTTCCCTCATTTGTCATAAATTAATCTTATAGAGGCGCCTGGGTGGCTCCGTTGGTAAAGTGGCCTACTACTGATTTTGTCTTAGGTCATGATCTCAGGGTTGTGAGATGGAGCTGCACATGGGGCTCTGCTAGGCAGGGAGTCTGCTTGAGTTTCTTTCTCTCTGCCTCCCTTCATCTCCCCACCCCACAGTGCACACTTTCTAAAATAAATAAGTGAATCTTTTTTTTGAAAAATCATATATATATATATATAGATTTATTTCTTGGCTCTCTATTCATTCCATTGATCTATGTGTCCGTTTTTCTGCCAGTGCCATTCTTTTTTGATTAGCACCATTTTATAATATAATTTGACCTCAGGAAGTGTGATTCCTCCAGCTTCGTCCTTAAGATTGCTTTGTCTATTCTGGGTCTTTTGTGATACCATACAAACGTTAGGATTGTTTTTTGTTTGAAAAAAAAAATGCCATTGGAGCTTTGATAAGGATTTCATCACATCTGTAGATTGCTTTGGACAGTATTAGCCTTTTAACAATATTATCCGTGAACATGGAATACCTATTTGTGTCTTCAGTTTCTTTCATCAATGTTTTACAGTTTTCAGTATATAGGTCTTTCACCTCCTTGGTTAAATTTACTCCTAGGTATTTTATTCTTTGTTATGCCATTGTAAATGAGATTAATTTCTCTTTCTGATAGTTGATATAGTATATAGAAATGCAGTTGGCTCTGTAAATTAATTTTGTACCCTGCAACCTTACTGAATTTACTTATTCTAACAGGTTTTTCTTGGAGTCAGGGTGGGGTATTCTATGCAATATCATATCATCTGGAAATATCATCTGGAAATGCAAAAGTCAGGTGGGGGTTCTATGTAATATCATATCATCTGGAAATAGTGACAATTTTACTTCTCTCTGATTTAGATGCTTTTTATTTCTGCCCCACAATTTATATTATTTTCTCAATTCTGAAGCGTTATCTTTAGTAAGGAGGGTATTATCTCTGCCTCCCCCCCCCCACAAGCACATGGGTACATGAACACACACACACACACACACACACACACACACACTACAGCTTTAATATTTTTTTAAATGCTAGAGAAATATTCTAAACAGCTTGATCATAGGCCTAACTCAATCAATCCTTAGGGCCAGGAAGATGGAATATTGTAATTGGCAAACTCTACTAGAATCACAAGGTTTGAAGGAATAGTTCCCAACAGGATGGAAAGACATGAATAATAAAAATTCAGTAGACATGCCATTGCTTCTTGTTTATAATGATCCCATTGCATCCTTGAAGGCTGGTGGGATCCTCCCTGAAGACTGGAATTAGGGGTTTGGGGGAGGGTAGGAGAAGCAGGTGGTGTAGGAGAGCTAGTTCCAAGAATTGATTGTAGTTCTATCAGCTGACTTTTAAATTCTTGTGGTTTTCCATATGTTGTTGAGACTAAGATCCTTTTGTATTTCCTAAGAATCTGATAACTTCAGATATAAATTAAATGGAAGCTAGTTGAAGGTGACCCTTTGTCTTCATGTGCTCTTACTCTGTAGGTGGACACTTCATGTTCATGTTCTGTAGATATTCAGTGAATATGAATTGAGAACTTGAAGGTAAAGTACTTGGCTTTTAAACTCTTGAATAAACAAAGTATAGGCTCTAATTAAACCATTTCTGATAGAAACTTAGTCTTCATGATTTCCAGTAGCTTTTTTTATTTTTTTTAAGGAACTAGCTTCTTTAATTTTCTTCTTAAAAAATTTTATTTGGATGAGGTCAGAAATTGGGGAATTTCTCTTCCATTACTCACACTGCTTCCCAGCTGTTAGCCTCATGTTCTCCTGACACACTGTAGAGGAGACATCAGTGAGCCACAGCTCTGGTGCCATGTACACCAGACTTGACAGAGAAGCCCCAGGCTCTAGAAGACCCACCCTCCCAGTGTCTCTGTTTGCCATTGGTGGCCTGAGTTCTGGGCGGCTCTGAAACTCTGAAGGCCCTTGGTACCTGTTAGAACTACTCTCTTCACCGCTCATGTACCCTGCCTCCTGGCTTCACATTTATGTTAGTGAGTCCCTTCACTCAGTTTGAACTTCTTAATATCAAAGTCAGAAATAAAACCAAATGACTTTTGGGAGCCCTAAAGAAATCCTCTCTTGAAAGCTTTCATGCCTTCCAAAGATTGTTTGTTAATGGTACCCACAGTCTCTTCATTTCTCTTGCCACCCATTTGAGCCCAAGATGCCTTTTTTCCTTTTTCAGTTGTCCTACCCAGTCAGTTCAACAAGATGTGCTCAATTTAAACATGGAAATAAAATAGGGGAAGGAAATGAAAGAATTTCATGAACTTGGGCTCAGACACATTTCCGTAAGAGCTCTCAAATAGGCATGTCTCTAGCTGGGTGGTTGAATTACAACAATCTTGGCGTAGTGAAAATGAAAGCAGATTTTAACTTCGGAAATAAGTACCAAAAAAAAAACCAAAAACACATGATCTTCTCTCCCCTCCAGAAGATAGCAAAGAAATGGGCATTGATAGTTAAGGTTTATTCAGGAAAAAAAATTAATTACTATCAATAGTTAATTACTATCAAAAGTTAATTACTATCAATAAGGGTAAGAAAAACACCCCCCCACCCCCCGCCGCCCATCTTTTCCTTAACCATAATTTTCAATGCCTATCTTTTCACTTCTTCTAATCCCTTAATTCCACGGATAGTGCTCTTCTGTAACAGCTTCCCATCCCTTCCTGGTGTGCTTCAGTCTTTTCCTGGCTTTACCTCCTTGCTTCCTAGACTGAATTAATTGCCTTCAGGGCAGCAGTCTACAGTCTCTTACCTCCACAAACTTCTGATGTCTGATGTCTCATCCCTGCTATTCCCCAACCTTAGATTCTGCATTCTCACACCCAGGTTTTAGAAGGCAGGCTGTTGTTAGTGAGTAAGAATGACGATGGACACCTGGCAGGTATGTTCCTGCCCAGCTCTGCCGCTTCCTGGCTGGTGATCAGGCGAAGTTATTTTTAGCCAGTTACCTCCTCTGACAAGGGTGATTTAAAATCGCTCCTTATAAGTTCATATACCTACCCGATTAAAGCATAGCACTTGGCCCATCAAAAAGGATCGAATAAATGTTAGGTGTTGCTATTGCTCTTGTTGTTATTGCTAAAATTCCACATCTTTGTCAGCAGATGTTGCTAACGCTTCTACAAATAAAAGGTTTCTAACTTTGGTGTTAAGGCAAACTCTTTACAATGGCCATTCAGAGCCCTGTACATTCTGGTCCCTCTTTAACCTTCCTGAACTCCTCTCTTCCAACTGCTCCTCTATCCCATGATGTACACATTCGTTCAAGTGTTAAGTTCCACGAGGCCAGGGCATCTTGACTCTGTTTTGTCAATTTCTATATTGCCAGTGCTTAGCATTGTTCCTGGCACATTGTAGGTGCTTTATAAATATTCACTGAATGACTGAGCCCTGATAGAAACATCACTGCCTTGGGGACGCTTTTCCCGTTTCCCCAGGCATGGCTGCTGTATTTTCTATATTTCTGTGATACTTAATACATTCTTCAATTAACATTCATCACATTGTATTTTTATGGAAAACATATTTAAGGCTCTTAAATTCAGCCAGTTGGTATCATTCAAAAGCACATTCTTATTTGATACACTGAAACCTCACACTGCACAGGTTTGATTGAATGACTACAGAAATCCTCATGCCCTGAGTGTTTTTAAATTGCATTCCCATCATGTCCTATGAATTATTCCACAAAATTAAGTCCAAGCTTGAGAAAATCCAAGGAAAAGCCAAATAGAAAACTCCAGCACACAGAGACATCTGGGGCAGTGGCATGTCCTGTGTCGTGACATTACAGAAACCTTGCTATTTTACTAGCAGATAGGGAGGACCCTTGCAAAATTCTGCATGAACATAGTAGCATAGCTATAAATGTGGCTGATAAGTAATCTACAAGGATAGGTAATCTCAAAAGTCAATCACAGATGAGCATACCTTTTAGGTTGGCCTTGAAGGGGCTTCATGTGGGGGGGAAATTCACCAATTTTAAGTAAAATTTTATTACGGAAAACCAGGAGGCATCTACATATCCTAAAATTCTCTTAAGATCTAAAGAAAGAACTAATAAAATCTGCTATGTCTTGGGATTAAAAGCAGTGAAAAAAGACAAGAGCCAATCCCAAATACATTTCTATGCCACCAGTGCAATGTCAGAGCCAGCACCACTAGCTGGCCAATTGTATAGTCATTTCACTGCTATCATTTTGGATGTGGGGCGTATTTTAAGCTACTGATTGATAACCTGTCCCTGCCATTCTGTACTGGAAAATGTCCTAGAACATACACATGGGAGAAATTACTTTTCCCAGGGCAACAGTGTAACTGCTAAATGGAATCCTGTCTGAAAACGGTGGTGATAACAATCTACAGAAGCCCCCATCCACAGTGGTGTGACAGCTGTGAATGCCTTTGACAGCAGCGATTATCAGCTTTAGTGAACATGTTTTCACCTGGAAAGGCATTTGTGATGAGCAGGGGCTTCTGGAATGGAATCAGGATTAACAGCCATTCCTGGCTAACGATTTCGTATCTTCTCTGCTATCATCTCTTGGATTTCTCAAATCCAAGACAATACAAAATCCCTGTCCTAGATGAACTTCACATCTTGGAGTAATAGAGAGACAATGACTTTGGTGGTGCTCACGGACTGAAGTCTCCAGAGAAATGTGATTGTGCTATAGCCTAGGAAGTCTGAAAATTAGAATCTGTGTTGGTACCCAGATCCATCCTCCTTGAGTGGACCTGTGTGTTGAGACTTCTGATGGTTTCCCTTTTTTCCTTGTTGTTCTCATAGTTCTGTGTCCGCTGGGTCTGCTCTCCAAGCAATGCTGCTCTCCAAGCATGCATTTTAAATATTTGAAAACCAATAGTGGGTGGGGGGGGGTGGTCATAGGCCCACTAGAATGGGAGCTCAGAAGAAGGGTCAGTTCATCTGGTGCCTAACAGGTGCTCATTAATGAACATATTGAAGGGATATTGCTAGGAACTTTTTTTTCCCAGTGCAAAGAGTGCAAATACTTATTCTAGGTAGTTGCCAATACTGTGTATGAACCTTGATTTAATATCTCCTCCTTCCTCAAAGATCTTATATTAGTCAGAATATGAGTGATTTTGCAGAGAATTTCAGTTCTCCGTACTTGAATAATTTATTTATTTTCTTCAGAAATCATTGATGGGATCTGATCTGAAATCCTAACTCTTAAAAAATATATTTGAGAACACCTCACTAAATCCAGGAAACCCTACTCTGCCCTTATATGATTCAAACTTTATGACATTTGGCCTGAGAGACTTTCTCTCTGAAACGTGTTTGTCCTGTGGGCAGAGCAAAACCATTCTTTGATTTGCCCCACCAGGCAAAAATCCTCTTCATTCGTTCTTTGCAGGCTTGTTTTGTATCCCTAGGCTTCTGAAGAGTTCCATGGCAAGCTTTCTCTTTCTCTCTGAGGACACCAACACCCACCACTTCAATTATCACCTGTGAGATAATTTCTTTCAAATCCTATGTATCTCCAAGTCAAACATAACAAATAAATTCAAGGACCCATATATTCCCTTAGTCAACAAATACTTAATGAACACCTACTATGTGGGAAGCCCAGTAACTGCTCATTCTCACCACTCAGATATTTTAGAAGTTTTTTTTTTTTTTAATGTCCAAACACATTGAGAACCTTTCTTCTAGAAGGGCAATTCAATCTGTATTTCCTAGCTTGATAAATGATACCATTATTCACTTGGTCACCCAAGCCATGAACTTGGGATTCATTTGAAATGTCTTTCTTCTTCACCACCCACCCATAACCTCCATTAATGATGGTGCCTACATCCAGTTAGTCAAAAAATCCTAACTGTTAGACCCTCAGAACTCGGATCTTCTACCGCCCCTTGGCCACTGTTTAAATTTAGGCCTTCATCACTGACTCATTTTAGACTTCTCTGATATATTCTCCACACTACTGGCATCAGACCTTTGTGATAAGCAAATTTCACCATTAATTTCTCTCCCTAAAGTACTTCATGGTTCTAAAACACCTTCAGAAATAAGGTCAAGCTCCTTATCAGGGCCATGGCACTCTTCTGTCCCTGGTCCTTACCTGATCTCCTGTCACTCTGTAACCTGCTCTTGGTCCATACCAAACGAATTGCTGTTTCCCAGAGACCCCACCTCCTAGCCTACCTCTGTACCAAAGTATAGCTGCTTGAGAAATCATTTATCTTCCCCCTACACTACCATTTCTATTTCAAATGCCATACAGCCTAATGGATGAGCATCAGAACTTTGGGGCCAAGAAAACCTGATGTCCAATACTAGCTAAGTTGCTTTTCTTTTCGTCTCAATTTTGTCATTAGGGGTTTTGTGAGAATCGAGTTAGATATTTGTTGAATAACTGAATGAGTGGTGCATTCATTTAGTGCCTGCTGGCTTCCAGGCTCCATTTTAAGAGCTGCAGAGATAGCAGTGAACAAAACAATTGGAGCTCCTACCCTAAAGGATCTTATATTCTAGCTTGCATAGAGGACGTGAACAAAATAGTTATAATTATTACTCATTAGGCTTCGGTGATAGTTCCTTGGAGGAACTTTTCAGACCCGCTTCCTAATTTTCTTTCTGAATTGGGTGCTCCTCCTTTATGGGCCTATGTCACCCTATATGGTGCTATGATTACAGCATGATGTTGTATCATAATTGCTGGTATTTTTATCTTGCTCACTACAATCCTATGAATTCCTTGAGGATCAAGCCTGGGACTTCTCTTTTTTTTATTTTTTAATTTTTTTAATTTCTTTTCAGCGTAACAGAATTCATAGTTTTACACCACACCCTGTGCTCCATGCAATGCGTGCCCTCCATAATACCCACCACCTGGATCCCCCAACCTCCCACCCCCCGCCCCTTCAAAACCCGGGACTTCTCTTTTTATTGTACCTGCTTCTGATACACAAGAGTATACCTTAAAATAACATTTATCACTAAAGAGTATTTGTCATATGCCAGACACTGTGTTAACTACCTTAAATATATTCTGTAACTTAATCTCCCAGCAACCGTATGAAACCAGTATCATTACACCTCCTTTCTAGGTGAGGAAAGTGAAGAAACCAAATCTTGCAGATGCAAAGTAACTCGCTCAGGTCATACAGCCAGCATGTAGTGAAACCCAGTGGGGGACTCCAGTCGGCCTGGCTCCAGAGCCCCAGTTTTAATCATGATGCTTGATGAGAAGAGCCATTTCTCCATAGGGCAGTTGGAGATTTATTGCCTGCATGTAGTTTACTTTAGAAACACCTATGCACATAGGACAAAACCTACATCCAGATTTGGATGTTCATAGATGCTTTAGCAAAGGTATTCTTTTCTATAATTGATCTATGTGACTGTCCTCACCCTGCTGAGAGGTGGGGAAACGAATGGTTTTAAACTTACCAATTCATAGAATTATAGTCTCTTGCAATTTTGACTGACTTTGAATAATTCTAACTCTTCAGTAATGGTTCAGTTTTTTAGCTATCCTTCCCTCTCCCTAACCCTTCTGCCAAGCCATACCAAGCCACTGATTTTGGTCTTTATTGTGCTGGGGCTAACCTTGCCCAGTTGGGGAGGGAGATGTTGGGAAGACACTCCTGGAGGTGTTATTTCTGAGTCTCAAATGGGAAAGGAGGTCAAAGTAAGTCCGCAACCCTGAGAACAAAGCTAAACCTCTCTAACATCTCCCTTGGAGACCTGCTTTTTCCACCTTTCATCTCCTTCCTACACTCAGTCGGATTTGGAAGGGGTAGACTCTTTCCTCCCCCTTCCTGACTTTTCTGCACTTTCTCTGTGTCCTACATCCTCATTCCCAAAGTGGAATTTGCCATCTCCTTTTCCCTAGGGCTAAACAGGAGAATGGCTGCCAGCCTACTTGATTTATGGGAAAAGGAATGAAAACACATCTGTTTAGTATTTTCAAATTATTACCCCGGTTACCCCAGTGTCTCAGAGGGTAATCACATGTCTCTGGAGCTCTCTGGGTCCCTCCATAGTAACATGGCTCATGGCAGTCCTAGAGAAAGATTTACAGGAACTCTTAGATCCCTCTTTCACCTGACTCACCACCCTTCCCCTCAACCCAAATTCTTGGCCATAGTCCTCTCCTTCATGAGCAACATAGAAACAGTGGGAGTACTATCTCCACAAAATAAGTTTATATAGCCAATGAGATATACATTCAAATTCTGACAAATTTAGTCCCCATGATAATACCAGTTTTGTCATATGCATTACTTAAATATGAGATCATGGAGAAGTAAGCTGTACCAAAGAACCCAAAATGAGAGGATGTACTCTGAAAACATTAAATACTTGATTTGTAGACTGTGCTTTTCACCTTCAGACTATCCTAAAGAAAGGGGAAGCTTTTGTGAAAGGGAACAAATTATTAAGGAAATTGACAACCATGGGACAGAAATAGAGGAAATGTTATCTTCGTAGGGATGACTACACTCTTAAGCCTCTTTAGTTCAGCGTGCAGTGTATCTTTTACTTACATTTATCTGTATATCTTGCAAGTCTTAGGTCTGAAGTAGATCCTTACTGTATGAGGGGGAAAAAATCTCAGGTAAGCTGAGATATGGATTTAAAAAATCAACTTGTATACTATGAGTTCACTGGAAAGACAGAAAAATAAAACTAAGATGCCCAGAAGAAGAATATGAAATAGGGGGAAAAAAAGTGGGGGCCTCCTTGTTTGAGATTATCATTACCATCTGGGTTGTGAACTATTTGAATCTAATTCTAGAAGCTTGATGCCAGAAATAACTTATTACCAGGGAGATAGGCTGGAGAATTGTCGGGAATGACAAGGTTGTTTTTTGTTTGGTTTTTTAAAAATATCTATACCACAAAATGATAAAGCTGATAAACCACACAATGATGTGGAGGGATGAGCCCATATAGCCTTGTACTTTCTTTTATACCCCAGTTCTTCCCTTCTCACCCAACAGAAGGTCGGAGACCACTTTTGATAAGCAGAGAATCCTTTAAACTCTCTTCTCTCTGGAGGAAAGCAATGGATGCATCTGGGGTCTGTTGAGGGTTTATAATCTAATCCATTGACTTTGCCTAGTACTAGCAATTCTGTTCACAGCTCTTTTCACAGTGGTCATGTTGAGAGTGTACATAAAGTGCTTGATTCTTACCTTGATCTATATTTATGAGCTCACATTAAATATAGATCAGTATTGTCCAATCACATTGAAAAAAGCATGTCATTTTGATGTTCCAGTTCACCCCTTCCTAGCTCTGTGACCTTGAGCAAGTTACTTAATCTCACCAGTTTACTCATTTTAAAATAGGGACGATGCTAATAGTATCTGCCTCATGGCCAGTGTATTTGAAAACTACACTGCAATGATATAGAACAGCTAGAATGTTGAGAGCTTCCAAATACTAATTGAGTTTGGGCTGGTTTAATTCAAATGAAAATAAAATAAATGGCAAGGAGTTAATTATCTGTATCAAGAGGCAGTTTAAGAATTTGAATGGGGAGTCTTGGGTAAACACCATCATGTTCTAAAATGGTGGCTATTCCTTATCTATTTTTTAAAAAACCCTTTGCGGATTCTTTTTTGCAGCACAAAATCTCATTTGCAATCTTTAATCTTCACATAATTAAAGTAAAGGCTGCATTGATTCGAAGGAAATACAGTTTCCTCTTAGGTCTTCAGGTTTGGGGCTTTTTTGGGGGAAGAGGATGCTGCTGTTGAGAGAATGGGGGAGGAAGCTGGAAATCTGAACCCCCTTAGTCTGGTACATTTTCTGGAGCAGGCCACCAGATCTTTGTATATTTTTTTGCGACCAGACCGAGTTTAATTTGAATGCTGTAAGAACTTGGTATTGAAGGAGTTAAAGGGTCTCCCACACCCCTCTGCCTGAATCGGTCTTTTGTGTACACAGCTGCAGTTGGAGCACAGGTCGAAAAGGAAATGGTTAGAGGAAGAGCTGGTTTTCAGACGAGGCGAGTCTGTAAGGGGGGCCTGGGGTGGCCTGGGGTTTTACATGCCAGATGTAGGCCTGCCCCGGTGCCTGCCTGGAGCTGCTGGCATGGTCACGCCTGGGCCCTGTGCGAATTGAGGCGAGGTGATGAGTTAGCGGGTTGCTATGGTGACGGGGCCCAGCCACGTGACCCGGTGCTGCTGCCGGCGCTTTGACGTCAGCAGCCGGGAGGGCGGGACGCAGGAGGGCGGGGCGGGGCGGGAGCCGAGAGGGGAGAAGGGAGCCAGCGAGCAGGCGGCAGGCAGGCACGGTCTGCGCGAGGAGCAGGCGAGCGGGAAGACGAGACGCAGCCACCTTCCTCACCAGCCAGCCCTCCGCGGTTTGTTCCCTTCCTCGGGAGTGCGCCAATGCCTGGTCCGACCCAAACCCTGTCCCCAAATGGCGAGAACAACAACGACATCATCCAGGATAACGGGACCATCATTCCTTTCCGGAAGCACACAGTGCGCGGGGAGCGTTCCTACAGGTAATGGGGCTGGCACCGGGCGCGGCGCCGGGCGGGGGAGCTCGGCGGGGGCGCGCGGAAATCCGGCCCGTTATATAATGGAGCGGACACTGCGCCCGGACCGGGCTGCAGACGTGCGTTCGCCCGGGCGCTTGTGATCATTTGCTGTTTCCATGTGTCATGTTGGCTATGCGCTGAGGCTTCACCAGTGCAGATGGTGAGCATTTTGTGAATAGGTTTGCTGCCTCCGAGGGGTCTCCTTCCATCTCCTTCCTTCCACGCTGATAAAAATGCAAGCAATTTTTCCCCCCTCTCCAAAGGGAGACAGGCTGTAGCACTTCCTTTCCTCTTTTCCTTTAGATTTTAAAGGAACTATTGGAGAGGCTATGCCTAGAGGCAGGGAACAGGAGGATGGCGAGAAAAATGTTTGAGCTTGCCCTGGTGTGTGTGCAGGAAAGATGGAATCCTCTAGATTAAGCTGCAGCCTGTGATGTTAAACCGCCAGATTGATGGAGCTTTGTAAGAATTCTGCTCGCTGATTGGTGCAAGGATTGACAGCAGAGGTCACGGTGTCAGACATTCGCCAAAATTTTCTCCATAGAACCCATGGTTTATTAGAAAGAGACTGGACTGCAGTGGACCTGAGGAACCCCGGGTGCCTTTATGCATTTTCTTAGGAGTTTATAGCGTCTGCATGGTGGGGGAGCCCGCCCTTCTTTAAACAGTAGGAAGGTAATTCCTGCTATTTTGCCGAGGTCTGATTTGAGGATGGGACTGATCTTGGTCATTGTATTGTGAGCTTTTTGATTAATGAGTGGGTCTGTACGGTTGGCATCATTTTTACATTAGCATATTTGGCAATATGTTCTAGTAGATAAGCTCATTAAAATTGTTTGCATTGTTTGATAAGGATAACAATGTAATGGAGAATGCAGCTAGAGTCTAATGCAGCTCAAGGCCAGACTTGAAGGGAGACTGATAGCTTCCCTCATATTTCCTCTGAAGTTCTTTTGTACTGGGGTAGTTATTTTTAAATGTTACCTTGATAACCACTAACAATGCTTTTGCTTCAAGGCAGAGCACACATACCTCTAGAGCGCATCCTCTCAGTGAGCAACAGGAAATAACTCTTTTTTTCTTTCTTTCTTTTTTCTTTTTTTAATGCCTTCATCTAAACGTTCCGCTGGTATTGTGGGTAGAATATTCAGTGTGTGTAAATATGACATATTTGTAAAATGGGACCCAAAGCACCCCACTTCCTCTCTCTTTGACCAAAAAAAAAAAAACCCTATTTGCTGACTCAAAAAGAAAAATTTATAAGCAACCTTTGCCCTGCCATCTCCGGCAGTTATATAAATACTTGGAGTTAATTTTGGCTGTGCCCATGAGGTCACCAAAATCTCATGCCTTATGGTTCCAACTAATATGTTGACATGGCATCCTTACAGAGTCCAAGCACTTGTTATTAATATGAACTGAAATTGGTCCACAACATCTGGGACTCTCCTCTTGGAGATCCTTGTGATTGGAACATTGGGTCCCTTCTCTCCCTTACTCATCCACCTTTCCCTGTGAACATTCCAAAGCCTAAAATAGAATTTAAAAACAAAAACAAAAACCCCGAGTCGCTTTTAAACCTCACTTAGTTCAACTGACCATATAGGTAGTATGATTTGAAGCCTTCATTTTGTCAGTGATTTAATCTCTGCCACGTAAGTAGCAGTTGTTTTTAAGACGGAGTTTGGGGGCGCCTGGGTGGCTCAGTGGGTTAAAGCCTCTGTCTTCGGCTCAGGTCATGATCCCAGGGTTCTGGGATGGAGCCCCGCATCGGGCTCTCTGCTCAGCAGGGAGCCTGCTTCCTCCTCTCTCTCTGTCTGCTTGTGATCTCTGTCTGTCAAATAAATAAATAAAATCATTAAAAAAAGAAAAGACGGAGTTCGAATTTTACCACATAGGCCAAAGGAAGTTGCTTAGTTGGGTTTTATTAGTCATATGAACAAATTTGAAATGGCGGTGGACAATGACTTGGTTGGAAAGATTAAATGCTACCTTTTGGTGGTAAAATATTGCTTTAAAGTAAAAGCTTAGTTACCTTTTCAATTCAATCTAAGTTATTTTCATTTCCTAAATTATATCCAGTTTGTTTTCTGAGTTCCTGTAATGGTACCTGAAGTTATATGAAAGGAAAAAAAAAACACAAAACTGAATTTAAAGAAAAGACCTGACTGGAGAAATTCTTAAGTCAGTAAGAGCATTATTTCATTTGTATTTTATGTAACAGGATTACTGGACACCATAGTGAGAGGTGTCATAGGTTAAATGAAGAAGGAATCCTCCAAAGTTATATTGGTATTGTATTACACAAAGGATGTATGCTGAGACAGACACACCTTATGTTTTCTTTGGTCTGCTCTGCTTTCAAAGTGGATGGCCATTGTAGTATAACTACCACTTATTTTTTTGGAGGAGCGTAGGGAAAGGAAAAATGTGAGACCTGTTTCTATCCAGGAAGTGTTCCATAATTATTTTGGCATCCTGAGTCTGGAATAATATTGCCATTTAATTGCTGAGGAAACTTGGAAGGTACTGTGAAAACCCAAATAGAGAGATTTAACCAAATAAATTTTGCTTAGGTAGTGGGTTCATTATAACCCTCAAAAATGACATGTGCTGAAGAGTTGAGTTTGAGTTCCGTGGAGGGGACAGCCCAGAGCCCTAGGATGCTCGGAGGGAACTCTCTTCCTGATTCCTTTGCTGTGTCGTAGGTAGGCCTTAAGCAGGTCCTTTACCTTTGGCCTTATTTTCTACAGTTGCTCATGGCACGTAAGATTATCTCCTTGCATTCTTACAGAGTCACTGTGAGGTTAGCTTCAAACATTTAAAACGAAGACTTTCATAAAAGATCTACGTAGATACAAGAAGAATGCCGTTGTTATGCTTCCAAGAGCTCCAGCCAGGAGGTAACACGGGTGAGGAGAGGAGAGGACACCTAAGGAACAGTACTGTTCTTTCTAGTAATGTCAGGTGGCCACTCTTCCCAGCAAAAGACCTTCTTGTCATGCCATTTGCACTAGATTGTTCATGGATAAGGGTCAAATATGGTTCATGACCCCCATATCTCACTCCAGGTATCTCTTTGTGTAAACCAAGTCCATTTTTATAGTCTGGACCAGAGAGAGTGCTTCACCATTATTGAAACCCATGCTTACTTTGATTAGAAGAGCAAGTTACCTTTAGGAAATTATCCTTCTAGTAGTAATTTCAGTCCAAGGAGGCCAGTGCAAAAATGGCTCAGCAGAGCTATGTGGATATTTCTACTGTGTGATTGCCTTCTTGGACCCAGCTTCCTCATTGCATTTATGAGCACTGGAAACCCATATATTTTAAGAGGTGCTTAAAAAATAAATGTGGCGTGGGCCATCTGAGGTGATAGTTTTAATTCACAGAACGAATGAGTTGGGCTCTGGCTGTCCCTGGAGAGGCTACTCCCTATAGCTCTGTTTCATGCAGATGCTTGTAGGAAATGAGATTTATTAACTGGCCCTCTGCCCAGTGCATCCTTGTTTGCATACTCCAGTCTCTTAAGAATGAATGTATAAGTCCAGAGGACTATTTCCACATGGGTGTTTGAACATGTAATACAGTAGCATATGTTTCTGAATACTAAAACAAACAAAACAAAACAAAACTCCAAACCAACTTGGCCCCAGGAAATGGACTGTAAAGAAAGGCAAAACTAAAACTTAAGCCTAAGACATTGGCTCTCCCACCCAACTTGGCCAGTTTTGAAAAATGAACTCTTAAGAAAACAAAAAGAAATATTGAAATATTGTGTGTGTATAAAAGACATTTGTGAAAGTGTGTCCCATTTAACAAAGGCTGTTCTAAGGTGGCTTACTGTGATGAGAATGTAGATTTCAGATCCCTTGCTCCCCAGGTCAGCAGCTGCGGGTGGGGGGAAGTCTAGCTTCACTTGTATGTTGCCTACATATTAGTATCATCTAGGTTTGCTGCTGTCATAGGAAGTTTCTAAAAATGGTGGTCTTGTCCTTAATATTTTTCTTTGTATTTGTACAAATCAAAGGATTATCTGATGCTCGTTAGGTGCCTAATTTTTAACTTCTTCTTGGGGTCCTTTGTCCGAGCTTCTGTTAAGGGGTTGGTCTGGGCACATGTGCTGAGATGCTCGCCCCTACTCAGCCGTGGTTGTCACTGGTTGTATCTTTTTACAGTGGGTTATCTTAGCAGAATGGTGGCTTGCGATGGTTCTCTGAATTTAAGAGGTTGGTTTCCATCAGTCCTATCTTTTCTGTATTGATAGGGGACTCCCTAGAGCTGCAGTGAGTTATCCCTTAGATTAACAGAGGGGGGAATAGAGGCTAATCTAATATTCCATTTGGTTTAGAGAAGTCGACCAATTTTCAGAAGTGTACTCTGAGGGCGCCTGGGTGGCTCAGTGGGTTAAAGCCTCTGCCTTCAGCTCAGGTCATGATCTCAGGATCCTGGAATCGAGCCGGCATCGGGCTCTCTGCTCAGCAGGGAGCCTGCTTCCTCCTCTCTCTGCCTAGTTGTGATCTCTTATCTGTCAAATAAATAAATAAAATCTTAAAAAAAAAAAAAAAGCGTACTCTGGCCGAGGTCTGTGCTAGATGCCCCATAAGGCCCTTGAGTTCCAGCGAAGTCAGATGTATAAGCAACTCCTTTTGTAACAGATTTACCTTGTTGTGAGTATTTGGCTTGGTCTAAGACTAAAAGTGGTTTGCACTTCCTCAGTCCACAGTGGCTCAAAGACAAAGAAGATACCCCCAAAGCCGATATGCTATAGGAAGCTAAACAATGCGGAAAACCAAAAATTTTGGTCCAAAGAGTATAGGCTTTAGAATCAGAATTTTCACTGGCCTAGCAAGGTATATGTTGGGCAGGAGTGGAAAATAAAGCAGGGGCATTGGGAGGCAGGCAGGGTAGTCAGAACTTGGAAATTGAAGTCCACTGAAAGTTTGCTAATTGAGAAATGGCATAATGAAAACGTGCATGCTGGAATTTATCTCCTGTTTCAAAATGGGCGTTGAGAGGAAAATGAGGGTCCTCCCGTGCCCCACCCTTGAGGGCCAGAATTCCTAGAGAACACTTGATTTGCCATGAGAGAATTCTCCAGCCCTACTGTGGAGATCTAGGCATATGTTCCCGGCTTGAATCTTCTCGCCCTGAGTAGAAGCCATCAGTGCAGCTTTGGCCCATGACAGGATTTCAGTCAGCCGGTGGCTTCCGTATTTGCAGGAGTATTTCCAGTCCTTCCAGCTCAGAAGCAGGAGGTATGGTACTTCATTGTGAAGGATCCTTCTGAGTCACTTAATGCCATAAAATGTACAGATGTAACTGAGGAAGCTTCCCGGAGCGCCCCATGTGGTGTGGTGCCAGTTCTTTATACGTCCAGAAGGTGATCCCCTCAATGGCAGGTTCTGGAGAAGACTGAGTGTTGAATCTGGATTGAGCAGATTTGTTTACCTTGAAATTTTGTCCATTTCACTTCAAAGGAAAAATTGACTTGTTCCTCGCCTATGAAAACTACCTTTTTTCATAATGAAATATGTTAGAATATGTATATGTTAGAATATATGAGTATCTCATAATGAAATATATATTGGATGAATATAATATATGAAATATATAAAATTACATAATAAAATGTTAGAAAAAATATATATAGTTAGGAGAGTTTCATTCTTCCTGACTTTATTAGTGTCATTCCACTCTCAGCCTCTGTGATACTGAATTGGCTGTGTCCTACTTCTCTGGTATTTTACACACTATTCCGGCAGCTCTTCTTATAACACTCCTCACACAGCCCTATCAGCATCTTGTGAACCTTCTTTCTCTCTCTTTTTTTTTTTTTTTTTTTTTTTTTTTTTTTTTTTTTTTTTTTTTTTTTTTTTTTTTTTTTTTTTTTTTTTTTTAAGATTTTATTTATTTGAGAGAACAATAGAGAGCATGAGAAGGGAGAAGGTCAGAGGGAGAAGCAGACTTCCTGTGGAACTGGGAGCCTGATGTGGAACGTGATCCTGGGACTCCTGGGACTCCGGGATCACGACCTGAGCCGAAGGCAGTGGCTTAACCAACTGAGCCACCCAGGCGCCCTAGATTTTGTTTATTTTATCTGACGGAGAGAGAGCAGCAGCAGAGGGAGAGGGAGAAGCAGATTCCCCGCTGAGCAGGGAGCCCAATGCAGGACTTGATCCCAGAACCCTGGGATCATAACCTGAGCTGAAGGCACACGCTTAGCTGACTGAGCCACCCAGGTGCCCTGAACCTTGTTTCTCAGTTCATTTTGAAATTCTGGTTGTTTATCTCAGTATTTGTACCCCTTAGAATTTATATTTGTTGTTGAGAGGATTCTTTCAAACTGGAAACCTATAATTCACATAGGCAAAAACTGAAATTACACACCCTTTTACCCTATAGCATAATCAAAGAAATTTCTCCTAAATGTGTTTTTGTTAAAAAGCATCCCCGAAGGTGATTGTTTATTTTAGTGAAAATAAATAGTGGGGTAAAGGTTAAACAGAGTTTTATAGGCCACCAAGAAATAATTTCTTAGTAGGTTACTTAAAAAAAACCCAAACTTGTACGTTTTCAGTGTCAGATCTCCCCTGGCTAATTAGAATTTTGCTCACTTGAACCAGGACAGACTTTCTTCTTCAGGCATGATTTTTTTGTTTCTAAAAGAGCAGAAGGTGGTGGTAATGTTTACATAGGATAGTGAAGTTGATGGTTCCTATTAGTAATGCTGTCCTTTGTGTAATTTATTCAGTAAAGAAAATACAGCTAGAGCTCAGTCTTTGTTATGTCCAGACCTGACTTGGTTCGGAATGGAAAGTATGTCAAAAGAATCAGATTTTGGCCGTGACTTGGAGCAGAAGGGGAAAAGGGCAAGAGATTTGAGAGAGGGAAGTAGGAGTTAAAAATACGTAGTGTGCATTGATAGAAATCTATAAAATTGCGATGTATTGTAGAGAATTGGTCCTGGAGTTTATGGCCAGTGTTCATTGTTGCATAAGCCTGAAATTTTCTTCCAGTGCTCTTCCTTAGATTTCTGCGATCCTTTTTTTTTTCTTTTTTAAAGTACTGTTTGTTTTTGTTTTGCTTCGCTTTAGAGACATTAATTTTTTATTTAGTGTCAGCCTATCCTGGAAAAGCCCTGAGAGGTAACTTGTCAAAATTGCCAGAGGCATGAACATGACAGGGAAGTTCTCTCAGGGTCACAGTTTTACTTTGCTTATAAATACTGGTATCCCTTTATTTAAGAGCCCCCACTCCCTTGATTCCTTGCAGGGTTTGTATTTGGTGGTCAACAGATCAGGAGAAAGGGAAGCTACTGGAGTGGGCTCCACCCCCAGCACCACCACATCTATTTCCTTTTTGTCGTTTTGAAATACCAAAACATGTTTTCAAGTTGTTGATAATGTAACTTTTTAAATTCCCACTTCTGGATTTTACACAATAATGGAGATTTAAGCCCAAATTCCCACAGTCACTTGAGATTTCTATCCTTTCAGCAACCTTACTGAGTTCCTTCTCTATGCCAGACCCCACTGCTGGGCCCCCAGAAGGCAGAGATAAATAATGCCCAGTCCCTCCTGGAAGAGCCTTTGGGGTGTCGGGGACAGTACATGGCAGGAGGCATCTGAAAGGGGGGAGACCCACACCTGACCCTGATAAAGTAACTTTGTTCATTGATCGTTGATCAGTTGATCATTGTCCTAATACCCAGCAGGGCTGCAGTTATTAGTCCTGTAATTTTCAGAAGCTTTCAGAAGTGGCGCATGTACAAGAAAACTGAATGCGTATGTCCTCTGAATGTAAGTTTTCACGCAGCCACAAGGCACAGGTCGCAGCATTGCTGAGTGGCCTGCATGGTCAAGTTCCTCACCCTGACAGGAAGGCCCTTGAGTAAAAGGCTTATCTGTTGTGATCCCCAGATTTTTACGATCGTTGGATTGACCATCACTAGTCAAAATAGTACAGTGTGCTATTATGCAAAACGGAAAATGAGAATATATATTCCCATTTACTTGATGTGCACGGAGAAACTAAGGATATAAACTAGTAATGGTGGGAACTAGACAGATAAGTCTGTGTATACCTTTTTGTTTTGTTTTGTTTAAACTGACATTATGTAAGTGGATTGTCTAGTCAGTGGTGGTTCATTTAACACTTTAATAGCATGAATTTAAAAAATTAGATGAGTTTGAAGTTTAACCATGAGGTTTCCATGCTCAAGTATGTTGGAAAGCGTCTCTTCGTGCCCACGGACTGACTGAAGTCAGAGAGATGATTCTAAAGCTTGGCCTAGTGTGGGCACTACTCTCAGATTGAAACAACATCATGGGGCACAAGTGAAATGTGCCCCTCCAGCAGCTGCCCCAAGAGGCTGCACACACAGCAACCCTTAGTCTGGATTTTGTTTCATTTTCTCCTGGGTGCACTGGAGCTGCTGCCTGTGTTGATCTGTGATGTGTCCAGCCTGCTTAGTATGCTCCCTAAATATCGCACTAACTGCAAAATAATCCTCTGAGATTTCTTTCTTGATGCCCTCTCTGAATTTTTGTTACCTTCTCCTTGTTGGAGCACTGGCCCTGCGCATCAAGTGCGGGGCAGACCCTAAAGCTGCAGGTTATGTGTCCGGGCCATCACTCTGCCACGGTCCTCCAGCCGCCCCCGCTCTTCGTCTAGCCTCCCCCCTTCTGGAAGTTATTGAGCAGTATCTGGCCTTAACGTGACCCCTGTGATAGTGCCACGTGGGCAGGAAACAGCCATCTGCATCCACAGTCCCCCCTGCCCTGGCCCCTCACCCGACAGTCTGGGTGAGGGCTCCGGGAATCCCTATGGAGACTGACCAATTAAGAATAAACAAAAGGGGAGCTTTGAATGCATTATCCCAGCTATAGGGACCTGCTCACCATCAATAACCATGAAATAGAAAGCTTGTGGGGCTTGTGGGCTCAGTGTCTTGCTAGCAAAGGAGGATACGGAAGAGGGGGTATTGAGCCTGTGTGGTGGGGAGGGGTGCAAACCAGGCGCAGGGTGAGGGCTTCCCCGGTGGGTGTGTTAACCTCCTTCTCGTCCCTCCTTGCTCCCTCTCATCTCTCTTTGCTCCCGGTTCCAGTCTACTCTGTCGCCCTTGATCTGTAATCCTCTACCATCTTTGTGGCCTCAGCCCCCGGCACGATACCTGGCACGCAGTGGATGTTAGGTAAAAGTCCGAATGGAATCTGGAAAGACCTTCAGACAGATGATACCATAGCCTTCCCCCTTTATCAACCTGATGAAGATTGTCAGCTGCATCCATGTAGAGTGTGCGATGCAGCGAGGTATGGCCCTGTAATGCCCCTGAAGCCCTCACTCCCGAAGACGCCTGCTTCTCTTTTTCCGTCGCCCCAGGCAACCACTGCTTCACTTCGTCTCCGGGGTGGTGGTAATCGCTTGCATGGTCACCATACAGTAGGTCACATTGGACGTAAATGGAACCATCCAGATTGTGCTGCTCTTCAGGGTCTGACTTCTTTTACTCAGCATCATTTGGAGATTCGTCCGGACTGGGTTGATCAGCAGTTTCTCCCTCTTTGTTGCGAGGTAGTCGGCAATTACCCGGCTACCCCGGGTTTTGTGTATCATTCACCAGTTGATGAACAGTTGGGTGGTTTCCAGTTCTCAGCAATTAGGAATAAAACTTCCGTGAATTTTCACATACTAGTCTTTGTGGGAATATATGTTTTCATTTCTCTGGGGTAGATACCTGGAAGGGGACTGGTGGCGTCCTGGAGTCCTACTTGAGCAACTACAAATGGCCAGAGTGGTTGTGCCGTTTCACGTTCCTGCCCGCAGCGTGTGAAAGTTGCTTCACATTCCTGGCAACACTTGGTATTGTCAGTGTTCAAGATTTTGGCCGTCCTCCTTACAGATGTATAGAAGTAGCACACTGAGATTTTAATTCATATTTTCCTGGTGATGAAGGATGTTAAGTATCTTAGGTGCTTATTGGCCTTTTGTGTATCTTGAGTGAAGTGTCTGTAGGCAGTTGCCTGTTTCATAAAATTAATGTTTTATCCTATTGTTATTAAGAGGATTGTAAAAAATTCTGGATACTGTAATATAGTCTTAGATTTTAAGGGTTATGGGTCTTGTGTTCTTCTTAACCTCCTTATAAACTCTTCAAGAAAAAGACCAGTTGAGATACCTGGTCCTTGTCTACAGTGCCTTTCAAGCAGTTAGTTTCAGCTCCCTGTGAGTACATGTTTGGTGATTCTATTAAAACAGATTCTTAAAAAGTAAAATAACAGGATCATTCTTCTAGTTTAGGGGGAAAGAACAACCAATATACATACTTTAAAAGTTGCATATGAACGAGCTAACAAGTTAATAAGAGAGCTTGGTTTTCTTTGGCATTTTGAGAGCTAGGGGACGCTTTTTTAATTCTGTGGAGAAGAACCCAATAATTACATAGATACATTTTTCTTTGTATTGCATGTCCCCTTAATGCTGGATCAAATTTTCCACCCCCAAGTTTGAGGAAAATGTATGTTGAAATGTTTTCTTTAAAGGTAGCAAGGAACAATTTTCATACTTAAAAATTCTTGCCCAGGGTAGTTAAAGTGTGTGTGTGTGTGTGTGTGTGTGTGTGTGTGTGTGTGTGTTTGAGAGAGAGAGGGAATTACTTCTGGAAACCCCTAAGGAATAAGTGCCTAAGTAGAACTGAGAAACTGGGAAGCTAATGCCTGATTTCAGGTTTACCTGAAAGGGTCAGCTGAGGGCCTTGTGATTTTTGAGAGTGGGGATGCTTAACTTCCAGAATCGTGGCTGCTGAAAGCCAAACTTCTTAACCATCTATGTTTCAAAATCCAAAGATACTCCAAAATATAAGGTCGTTGATGATTTCACAAATGCCCTAAGTCTACTAGTAGATTTTGTGAGTTTAACTTATTTCATCTGTCATTTATTCATCTCATTGCAAAACCTTCGGGCCAATTTCCAGTGGAGTTGCTGCTTCCATGATGGCAGTAACGTCTTGCAATCTAGGTTACAGATGATTATTTTCTGCGTGCTGGTTGGGACTGAGCGGGTCACAGCCACTCAGATATCACTTGAGAGTTGAGTGTGTTCTTTTTGCTTTAATTGAGGTTGTTCCATGAAAGGAAGCCAAATACCATTAGACAGGACATCCTGTGATTCCCTTAGTTTACGATGGCCAGGGCCAAGGACAGGACTTTTTATTTTATTTTATTTTTTAAATATAAGATGATTTCTTGCTTCCTTTTCTGTTAAAGTGGGAGTCCAGAACCAGTGATGTTCAACTGGCTGTGAGAAGTCTAACAAACAAATGAACCTCTGCCAAAAATTACTTGAAGAGTTCTAGAACGTGAAAAAGTGTCCGTGTCTTTTTATGTGAGCCAAGAATGACTTGGTCATTATTAGCATTTAAGTGACCACCAGTTCTGTTGTCTTGAAATAATAATTAACTGAAAAAGAGGAAATGACCAAATTAGATTTCTTACAATTTAACATGCTACTGTGAGATTTGTGGTATCGGGTACATTGTGGTCACCTCCCTATACAATGATTCGTAATACAAATATTACCCAGGAAGAAATAGCAAAATGTTCACAGGGGCACCTGGGTGGCTCAGTTGGTTAAACGTCTGCCTTCTGCTCAGGTCATGGTCCTGGGGTCCTGGGATCCAGCCCCACGTTGGGCTCTTTGCTCAGCAAGGAGTCTGCTTCTCTCCTCCCTCTGTGCTTGCTCTCTCTCAAGTAAATAAACAAAATCTTAAAAAAAAAAAATAAAAGAAAGATGTTCACAGTATGTTAAGAGAAACAAGCTGACCAGTACCAAAGTATATATGTATTGTATTGCTTTTCCAGCGCTGCTAAAAACACTATTGCCACAAACTAGGCAGCTTGAGATTTATTCCCTCAAAGTTATGAAGTCTAGAAGTCTGAAATGGTGTTGGAAAGGCTATGCTCCCTCTCGAGGCTCTGAAGGGGAATCATTCTTTGCCTCTTCCTGTCCAGTGGCCTGTGTGTTCCCTGTATCTACCTCACTCCAGTCTCTGCCTCTGTTACCACGTGACCTCCTTCCCTGTGTGTCTGTTTCCACATGGTCTTCTTAGAAGGATGCTAGCCGCTGGATTTAGGGCCCTAATCTTGTATAACTTCCAGCTAATTACTTCTGCAAAGACTGTTTCCCAATAAGGTCATATACTAAGATTTCAAGTGGACATGAATTCTGGGGGGGAGGGGTGTCACTATTCAACCTATTGTGTGTGTGTGTGTGTGTACATATACACCCATTTTTATAAGTGTGTAGAAAATTCATACACCTACCCCATACTCCTTTATAAAAGGTCTTTAATTTTATGTCTTTGTACTTTTCTATAGTGAAAAACTGATTTAATATAAAAGTATTTTTTGAAATAGCACTTTGACATCTACCTTTAAAAAGTTTTTTTTTTAACTAACCTACTTTGAGTTTGTTTTCTTTGCCTCATCAAACTAAGAGACACTTAATCTTAAAATAAGCATATATACACACATAAATATGTATGTGAGTCAGTATTATATGGTATTGGGTTTATTATGCTTAGTATACTCTAACAATAGCTAAAATTGAGATAATATAATGATTTGAGTAAACCAGTCTAATACCTGGTGTCTGATTTAAGTCTGAGGAGGCAAGGAAAAAAAAGTTATACTCAATTGTTGAATTCAAATCTAATTTCTTAAATGTTTTAAAGTCTCTAAATCAAATTAATCCTAGAAACTAAACCTAGGAACTAGGCATGGGGACAGGACGGGAGGGACTTGACCAAATTTCATTTGTTCACGTTGGCTCAAATACCGGGTACCTGCTGGCACACACATCTACTCTAGAACTCTTCATCCACCCTTCTTATTCTTAAGACCTTTTTGTCTGTAGTAGCAACTCTAATTATTTAGCCAAATGGTTCAGAAGGGCTTCTCCTAAGTAATTTCCTTTCCCTTAGTTAGGGCTGAATGCTCATTCATCACATAATTTTTCTGTCTTTGAGCATCTCAAGTTTAACAAAACATTCTAAACTCAGTAGAGCTCGTGATCCCCCACATGTGTTAGATAAAACAGTATATTAAATTTTGTCATTTGCTCCTCTAAGTCCTCTCATACTGTAAAACTACAGAATCAGAAAGGGAGGCTTCAATTCAAGAAACTTCCTCGCTTCCACTCTTTACCAAACCCAAGGATTTTACCATGTATCTGATCCTGTTATTTCTGTATCTGATTCAGTTTGGACATTGTGCAGTTTTTTAATTCAGTCTTGACTCAAATGCTCACTATCTGTACTTCCCTTGGAGAATCATAGTGTCAACACACTGATGCGAGAAATGTTTTGACTTTTGACCTGTTACAAAGCAGTAGACAGGGAAGTGGAGGGGTATTGTCAGGTGTGTATGTAAACTGATTTTTGTTGGGTACCTACTGATTAAAAAAAAAAAGTCCATTGGTCTCTTCATTACAGTAAATAAATGGTAGATGAATTCATTGATTTAAAAGCAAAACAAGGGACACCTGGGTGGCTCAGTCAGTTAAGTGGCTGCCTTTGGCTCAGGTCATGATCTTGGGGACCTGGATCGAGCCTCATGTGGGGCTCCCTGCTCAATAGGGAGTCTGCTTCTCCCTCTGCCCCTTCCTCCCTACCCCCTTCCCTCCCCTGCTCATGCTTGCATGCACGTGTTCTCTCTCAAATAAATCTTTAAAAAAAAATAATAAAGCAAAGCAAAATAACATGTACTTCTTCTGTTCCAGTGAACAAGGAAGATAGGGTTGGTGTCTAGTTGCCGAAAGAGTAATTAGGGAGGAGGAGAGAAGGATGCCCTGTGACTCTGCGATGGAACTGCAGGAAGATGGGGGAAATCCATTCTGACCAAAATGAATCCTTTCACCTGGGAAAGGAAGTTTTGGGGACGATGGCCTGGAGAACTGGTGACAAAATAGTGTGCCTCGTTTTGATAACATTTCCCTATTATAACACCAATTTGGCTGAACATTACTAATTTATGATCAAAATGACTGAAATTTATATTTCCTATTCTAATGTGCAGCCATCTTCTATGTAATCCACAGGTTGTTCTCTAAAGTGGGGAGTGGGTATGATGTAGAAGCTCACCAATACCTTGTCGTATTTATGTAATATTTATGGAGTTGAATGTTAGCTGTTTCCCCAGTTGGCCATGTTGGTTCTGTGTCAGTCTACTATGAAAAGAATTAAAAGGAAATAGCATGAACAGGGCTGGAAGGATGTGGATGTACATTACCCATTTTGGAGTCAGAGTCACCAAAATCTATTTTAACACTGGCCTGCACATTGCTCTTCCTTTTAGGCTTAATTTTATTGGTATTTCACTTTCCATTTCAAAACATTATCATGAGTTTAAAAATGAATTTTAGGGGCCCCTAGGTGGTTCAGTTGGTTAAGTGTCTGCCTTCAGCTCAGGTCATGATCTCAGTATTTTGGGGTTGAGCCCCATATCAGGCTCCCTGCTCAGTGGGAGCCTGTTTCTCCCTCTCCCTCGCCTGCCACTCTCCCCTGCTTGTGCTCACTTGCTCTCTCTCACTCTCTGTTAGATAAATAAATAAAATATTTTAAAAAATAAAAATGATATTTACTATAATACAGACCTTTGGATAGGCACTAACCTCAAAGAGTGAGATTGCAAGAGATTATTTTTTTTAAAAAGATTTCTCTAGACATAGTCAAGATTCCCATTTTATTTCTTTTATTAGAGTTAAAAGAATTACAAGCAGTAATGTATGTATGTGGTGTCTGTGTATTTTGACTAATACGAAAGCCTATTGAGAGACCGGAGCCCGAAATAAGTAGTAACTAGAAATGTAGAATATGGTGATTCCTAAAATATTAGCATGGCCTGTATGTATACAACTGGCAGGTTTTTGAGCCAAAATTCATTCCCAGCAATAAACTAAGTAGTCACCCAAATCTCTACATTTCAGGCTCTTCTTCAGGAAAACTCATTGGGTTAAAGTGAAAATGTACAATGAGGCCTTGGTAGAACTATAAAAAGGAAAAAGGGCTTTATTGAAGAGCACAATTGTGTCCCATTTCGAGTTCTTTTTTCTTTCCCACTTACTCTAATGACATAGTAGAGTAGAAAGGGGCTTTGTTGAGAGAATCAAGAATCCTAGAATCAGCCGTAGCTCCAAATCCCAGTTCTTCCACTCAGTTGTGACTGGGCGCGGGTCAGTACTAGACCTGAGTCTGTGTGTCTTTTCCCACATAACTGCACAGAAGCAGTAGCTATCACATAGAGGAAATGAGAAAATGTGTGTTACCTACTTCCACGAAGAAAAGGACGTTCAGGGAGGTGAGGCACATGTGTCCAAGTTTAAGAATCCGGCTGATAGTTGCTCTGATTCCTAGATCAGTGCTCTCATGAAGCTGCAGTATAGTTCCTGAGCTTTTCATGTCCATGTTGGGAGACCTAAAAACGGCACATTTCTCTACGTGATTCTTGTTTAGACCTAAAAGAGGTCTTGAATCTATTCAACCCTAATGTGTTCCCTCCAAACTATGACATACTGGGCGAGAGGCCTACATAGGCTGTTGGTTACATGGTATGATTTCAGGCACCTCGTGAATTTCCCCTCCCCACGAAACTCTCCCCCGCATACATCCATTGGGCATTTTTTATTGTGAACCCACTTCATGCCAGGGACTGCTTTAGACAAAGGAGAGGCAGCAGGTAACAATATATATTCCATAAAGTTTCTGCTTTCATATAGCTTACATTCTGGGGGCAGCAGGTGTGGATGGACAACCAAGAAGTGAGATAAGAATGGGCTGTGTTAGGAGCACGAAGGGGGAGAAGAGTGTGATGTGGTAATAATGGAGGAGGCCACTTCAGAAGGTGGACAGGGAGGGCTTGCCGGAGAGTTAGCATTCAGACTGAACCTGAAGCATGAGGTGCAGCCAGTGGTGCCAAGTGCTGGGAGAGACCTCCTTACCTGAGGCCTTGCTGGAGTAACCTTGAAGCTATCATCGCTTATTTGTTTTCTTGCTATGACAAGGTTTCAAGAAGGCAGTCAGCTAAACATGCTAAGTACCTGGTGAGGAAGCCGCACTACCGAGAGCAACAGTCGCTCAGAATCAGGATGGGGTGCGGAGGTGGGCGCTTCCAAAAAAAAATTCACCTACCGCACAGCTTGGCCTAGTGTTGGCATGTTCATTCGGCCATCACATACTCTCCTGCTTTATCTGATGCACCTAATTTATGCATGATGAATTAATTAGTGAGCATGATTGCCCACCATGGTGGGTATAACACCTATGCCCTGAAAGGTTGACCTGGGGTCATGCTGGGGGGTGTAGAAGCTTGGAACCTGACTGGAAATGACTTGGATCATGGGAGAGAGCTAAGGTCAGGGTGAGAGGGAACAGAGCCAAATAGGACTGGGAAAATAAACAGAAGGCATATGGTCAAGAATGAGTGGATATACTGGGAGCCAAGCTGGGGGGTGGGGGGAGGGCACTGACAAAAGTTGGTGCCCTGAGGAGACCAGCCAAGCCTTGTGGCATGGGAATGAGCTCTGGGTCATTGAAATTATTTTCAGAGCATGGATTGAGCCACCCACTGTTTGAAACAGATGGACGTTTAAGCAAATATCATCAGCTATAATCAGCTGCATTTCTGACCATAAGAAAAAATGTATGCCTGTGTGTGTGTGTGTGTGTGTGTGTGTGTGTTTATGGCCTTAACCTTTACTCTTCCGTTATATGCAGCTGAGTTTCATATCAGTGAACACCACAAATGCCACCAAGAACTGTTTTAGAATTCAAAAATTTCTTCATTCTTGGGATAAAAGCCAAGTTTCCAAGTCATTTCAGGGCCATCACTATTGACTCATTAATTCCGAGTTTGAAAAAATCAAAACCTATGTATGTTGTTTTGGAAGTTGCATTTGTTTTGTCTCCTTACCGTATTGTGGGCAGGCCAGCTAAGGAAGCACCTCCTGGAAAGTACCCGACAGGACTGACACAGAATGACGAGGGTGTTAAAATAGAGGTAGATCTTCAAGGCTAGCTCTAGAACCTCCTTTTGCAGGTGGTTGGAGAAATCTGTGTTTTCATCTTCTTGTTTTTAAAAATAGTACTTGGTGGTGGTATGGCCAGAGCAAATTTAATCTTTTTTTAAAAATAGATTTTATTTATTTATTTGACAGAACACACAAGCAGGGGGAGCAGCAGAGGGGGAGAGAGAAGCAGACTCTCTGAGCAGGGAGTCCGATGTGGGGCTCAATCCCAGGACGCTGGGATCATGACCTGAGCCGAAGGCAGAGGCTTTAACTGAGCCACCCAGGCGCCCCAAATTTAATCTGTTTTTAAAAGTAGCAGTTAGGGACACCTGGGTGGCTCAGTTGGTTAAGCTGCAGCCTTCAGCTTAGGTCATGATCCCAGCGTCCTGGGATCGAGTCCCACATCGGGCTCCTTGCTTGGCAGGGAGCCTGCTTCTCCTTCTGCCTCTGCCTGCCACTCTGTCTGCCTGTGCTCTCTCGCTCTCTCTCCCTCTGACAAATAAATAAATTTAAAAAAAAAAAATTAAAAAAATAAAAGTAGCAGTTAATGGTAAAAGAGATGAGTACCTTGGACAAATATTTTCAGTTGATTCCCTCTGAGAGATAAATCTCTCTCTCCTTAGCTGGAATTAGGACTTTGGATTGTCACACTAAATGAAACTTTGGATGCATGTTAAAAGCATTATCATTAAGCAGTGACTCATATACCGAAGAGCACATTAATAATTGCAGTGGTTCACAACATCCATTTTGACAAAATAGACATGTTCTGTCATTGTGGCCATGTCCTGTTTCTCTGCTGTCCCTCTCTGAGGTCAGTCCTGCCTTCAGCTCTGCTACCCGAGGAGGCCCTTCCACTGGCCGGTGGCGCTCTCCAGGGAGGGTCCGTGGCTGGAGGAGTGAGTCTTTCGTTGTCTCTCTAATCCCATAACAGAGTCACAGAGCCCCGTAAAAATAAAACAGATGCATGTCTGCACACAGCAGCTTAAGTGTGTTCTTATTACCTGAAGACAATAAGTGACCTCTTAAATTCTCATCCCAGCCCTACAATCCATGCATATATCAATTATTCCACAAGTTAAATGGAAGCCTTAATACCCAATTTTAAATGAAACTCGATATGGTTTCTGTGATGTCTCTCCAGGGAGATTTCATCCCATCAGAGTTTGTCTTTCAGAGATACCCTCTTTAACTCTGGCTTCACTGGGTCCCGATCCCCTCCTCAAACAAATACTGTCTCCCTGCCGCCGTCCCCCCCCCCCCCCCCCCCCCCCCCCCCCCCCCCCCCCCCCCCCGCCTTTTCAGGTCACAAGTAAAGAGAAAGTGATGAATTGAGAATTATCTGGAGATAGTCTTTCCTTGGTGAAATGTTTAAATCCCACCCCTCACGGTATTGAATCTAGAGAATGAATTATGCACAGCTGAAAAGCAGGGAAGTTTCTGGTTCAGGGGACACATTTACTTGTCACTCCCTGCTGATGCCCAGTTCATTATGAAGAACAACCACAGGAGACTTCACATCCGCCTTTTGTTAGGGAGGGAGCCAGGAAGGAGGCACTCAGGCAGAATCTAGTCGCGTTGTTGCAAGGCTTTTCGAAGGAAAACTCCCTCGTTTAAGTGACTGTCTGCTGTGGGACCGAATCTCTTCTGTGCCCCTCAGATGGAGTGGATAACCTAGTTTCTAACGCAGAAGTTGTCTTGGAGAACAACTTTCGGGGTTTCTTCCTTTGGCTCGGTATTTGATCTGCTGCTGCTTCAAAATATTTATCGGTTATTTTAGAAAGATGCTACTTGTAAGAGAAGGAAATATTCAGTGTTATACCTATAATGGGCTAAATCTCTTTTTAAAATCTTAGAATTGTGACTGATTCGAAGTATTTGCAAAATGTCCATCTCTGTTAAAATGAAAAAAATTATTTCTAGGGAAAAAGCTCTGTTTGCAAGTCTGTTTGAAATAGTGCCCCGCCCCCCAACCCCTACTTCATCTGGTAGGGAGGATAGCTAGGTAGGTAGGTAGGTAGGCAGGCCAACCTTAACAATCCTAAAAAAACTTAAGGCAAACAACACCATGTGAGATAGGAACTAAAATTGAGGCCTTGACCTGGACCAAGTGGACCAATGACTGGTAGAGGAAAGGGGTTCTTATGGCTCACAGGTGTTTTTTCTACCTTGGCATGTATGGACACGTGGTACAAACAACTTCTGAGATATTTTGAAAGGATTGCTAACACCTGGTCAGCAGGACATAGCTTCCTATGAAACACTGTTATCTTGAAATATTACTGAAGAAACCACCGGGGCCATGGATTATTATAAGGGCTCCAGAAATCCTTCATGTGCCTCAACTCAAGTCCGTTTCTCAGGTGAAAGAGAAATTGCATTATTCTTTGGACGACTTTTCCAGGCGGCTCCTTGTTTTCATCTATGAGAAATTGGGTGAAGGGTGGACTGGATGTATTTATCTTAGACTGGGAGAGGGATATTCTCCCCGTGATGGGGGAACATGTGGAGAAGAGGGACCTGTTAATGAGAGCGAAGACAGAGAGCCACAAATATGGGTATAGCTGTCAGATGTCGGGGTAAAATGTGTGAATGGGATGCATTGGCACAGGGCAGGTCGAATTTTCAGAACGTTTTGTGTTGAATGTTACGTTTCCAGTTGCATCCAGGCTCCTTTAGGGAGTGGCATAAAGAAGGTACGTACGTCAGGAAGGTATTTTAACAGTTCAGCTTCAGAATGGGTTTGGGGTAAATCTAAGCCAAATGGGGCCTCCTTACAGAGCCGCAGACAGTAGTCAACCACTTAGGGCTGTTCTTCCGCAGATGGTCGTGTCTAAACTTGGGAAGCCTGGCAAACTGAGACGTTAGTTGTAGGGGGAAGAAATCAAAATGAAAATAAGTTCCACATGCCTCATTCCCAAAATTAATTTCTCAAGACTCCTCTCCTTATAGCCACACACCCAAAACAGGACAGGAGCCAGGATCCTGCGACACCTGGCCTGTCGTGAGCCTCACTGAAAAAAACTGTTTCTTTCAAAAGGAATGATCAAAGTGTGAAGGGAGGAAATGAGAAGTAGCTGCCTCCCCAGGCCCCATGTATGGCTGTGATTTATTTGTAAGGGTTAGGGTGGGGCAGAGAAACAAAATGAGTTATGTAAGAAAGAATTTCAGTTGAGGGCCACACATGATGCTTACTAGCTAGGATAGCTTATATATTTGTCAAATTTTGGAGAGACACTCCTCTGGAATAATTCACAAACTTGGCCAAATTTGTTCTTGGACATCCAAATTGTAGAATATTTTGTAATTGGTTTAGAGGCCCATGCCTTGGAAGGTGATAGAATTCATCCTTCGGTTTCTGGGGTTTGGGACTTGCCAAGTCTTTATCCAGGCTTTGCTCAGTAGGCAAACTCCAGTCTGTTGCATAAAATTCCTTTTGTTTCGGTAAGCAGAAGTGTGCTTTCTAATTTATATGGCTAACTGCTGCAGAGCTTAAACTGGCTGAACCTCTTCCTTTCCCACCACCACATGTTGAATACGGAGACAAAATCGACACAGGGGCCCCCAGCCTGAGACTGTCCTTTTTTCTGAAGTCACTATCCACAGAAAAGTCAGTCGTGACTTTGCCTGCTGGAGGTATGAAGAGATTTTTGTTTTTCTGTATGTAGTTCTTTCTCCTATTTGCAAAGTATCTATATAGCTAGCTTTTCAGAAAGACATGCAAACATTCATGATAACAGTGTATAAATATATTGTTGTTACTGGTTTATTTTTAAGTATTTAAGTATTTAAGTTTATTTTAAGTATTATTAACAGTGAATGCAAATTCATTTGAAAATAAAATTTAAGGGGCACCTGAGTGGCTCAGTGGGTGAAGCGTCCGACTTCTGGTTTCAGTTCAGGTCATAATCTGTGGGTCCTAGGATGGAGTCCCACCTCAGACTCCACGCTCAGTGGGGAGTCTTCTTGAGGATTCTCTCCCTCTTCTGCCCCTCCCCCTGCTCAGCTTGCATCTGGGCATGCGCTCTTTCTCTAAGAGAAATCTTCAAAAAAAAAAAAAAAGTAAAAACAGTGTCAAAATACAGTGGCCTAGAGACTGTCATGCTGGGGAATTGTCCTTTATCTTCTTTCAGTGTTGCTGTACTTATCAGGTCTTAAACACCTACGATATGGTTAAAAATCTGACAGAAAGCTGCAAATTAGAGGGCAATGCTTTGACTTCCTTTTTTTGCAAGGGTGGCACAGAGAGAAGTGTTTATGGCCCAGAAACGGGATTGCAGGTTCTATCAGAATAAACTGTTGTTTCCATGGAAAAGACATGCTGAAGATCCAGAGTAAACTTTGCACAGTGTGTTCCCTGTCTTTTTAGTCTGTAGAACTTGGTGTTACTTACCTTTCTCAGCCATTCATTTTTCTTGGCTGAGTCTTTCGAAATTAGTACACTTAAAAATTAGCATTTTGAGGGGTGCCTGGCTGGTTCAGTGGGTGGAATGTGTGACTCTTGATTTCAGGGCTGTGGGTTCGAGAACTATGTTGGGTGTAGAGATTACTTAAAAATAAAATCTTAAAAAATTAGTATTTTGAATTTTTCTTAATGGAAGCATAATTGACATGCAATATTCTACTGGCTTCATGTGTACAACATGGTGATTTGACATACACTGTGAACTGATCATAATAAGTCTAGTTACTATGTCAACCATACAGAGTTAATACAACACTATTGACTCTGTTCCCCATGCTGTGCATTACATCGCCCAGACTTATTTTATAACTGGAAATTTGTATCCCCTGATCCCCCTTCATTCACTTCACAGACACCCTCCCCCTTGCCCCTCTAACAATTGCCACTGTATTCTCTCTATCTAGGAATCTGGGTTTTGTTTTTTTAGATTCCACTTATAAGTGAAATCATGTGCTACTTGTCTTTCTCTGTCTGACTTCACTTAGTGCAAAACTCTCATAGTCCATCCATGTTGTCCCATGTCACAAATAACAAGATTTCCTTCTTATGGCTGAGTAGCTCTGGGTGTGTGTGTGTGTGTGTGTGTGTATATCACATCATCTTTATCCATTCATCATTCATGCGTGCTTAAGTTGCTCTGTATCTTGGCTATTATAAATAATGCTGCACTGAGCATAGGGGTGCATATATCTTTTCAAATTAGTGTTTTTGTATTCTTTGGATAAATACCCAGAAGTGGAATTGCTGGATTATATGGTAGTTCTATTTTTAATTTTTTGAGGAACTCAATATTCTTTTCCATGGTGGCTGCACCAATTTACATTCCCACCAACAGTACATGAGGATCCCTTTTCTTGACATCCTCACCAGCACTGTTGTTTCTTGCCTTTTTGATGCTGGCCATTCCAGCATGTGTTCAGTGATACCTCACTGTGGTTTTAATTTGCATTTCTCTAATTCATGATGTTGGGCACCTTTTCATAGGCCTGTTGGTCTTCTGTATGTCTTGGGGGGAAAATGTATTCAGATCCTCTGTCCTTTTTTTTAATTGGATTAGTTTATGACTGATATGTATGAGTTCTGGATATATTTTGGATGTTAACCTATTGTATGATTCGTAAATGTCTTCTCCCAGTTCTCATTTTGTTTATGGTTTGCTTTGTTGTGCAGAGGCTTTTTAATTTTATGTAGTTACACTTAGTTATCTTTGCTTTTGTGGCCCTTGCCTTTGGCGTCCGATCTGAAAAAACATTCAGACCAGTGTTGAGGAGCTTGTCACCTGCATTCTCTTCTAGGAGTTTCATGCTTTCACATCTGAAATTCAAGGCTGTTAACCATTTTAACTTAATTTTTGTATATGGATAAGTTAGTGGTCTAGTTTCATTCTTTTGCAAGTTGCTGTCCGGTTTTCCCATCACTATATATGGATGAGATGGTCTTTTCCCCATTATATATTCTTGCCTCCTTTGTCTTAATTGATCATATGTACATGTGTGGGTTTATTTCTGGGCTCTGTATTCTGTTCCATTGATTTATGTGTCTGGTTTTTTACTAATACCACACTGTTGTGATTACTATGGTTTTGTAATATAGTTTGAAATCAGGGGGCATGAGACCTCTGGCATTATTCTTTTTTGTCAAGATTGCTTTGGCTATTTGGGGTCTTCTGTGGATCCATACAAATTTTTATATTCTAGTTCTGTAAAAAAAAAAAATGCCATTGGAATTGCACTGAATTTGTAGATTGCTTTGGGTAGTGTGGACATCTTAACAATATTCTTCCAATCCATAATCACAGAATATCTCTCCATTTATTTGTGTGTCTTTCAATTTCTTAGATTGATGTCTTATATGAATTATTTTAATTCCTCCCCTGCTTTCCTCACCAGATTCTCTCAGGGATCAAAATGGAAGCATGAGATCACTTTAAAATAATAGAAAAAGTCCTTATGTTATCCAAACATTTTTGAATAAGCAGAGGCTGGTACTTTTATATTGTAAGCTATATTGGCAGCCAAGAAATTATAATGAAATTTTAGGATTTTAGAGTATGTCCACAGAAAAGCAAAGATTATTAAATATTCTTTTACCAGCCCTGAGTTTAACTTTTGAAAAAGATGAGTTTTCTTCTGGGAACCATTGAGTCACCTGAATGCTTTAAGCTTGAATATACTGGAGTTGCCCTGGTACAAAAAGTGGGAGTTGAAGGATTGGGGAAGATAAAAGCATGGATGGCAGAGCAGGAATAGAATTTTTTTTTAATTATTTCTATTAACATATAATGTGTTATCTGCCCCAAGGGTACAGGTCTGTGACTTATCAGGCTTGCACATTTCACAGCACTCACCATGGCACATACCCTCCTCAATGTCCATAACCCAACCACCCAGGAATAGAATTCTTCTTTTGCTTTGGCTCCACCTGACTTCCTAGAGGTTAGGAAGAGCACCAGCCCTCCGCAGAGAAGGGCCCTGGACCCAGTGCTGTCTAAAATCAGAAGGCATTGTGCTCAGATGAGAAACTAATAAAGGAAACGAGGGACAGTCACAAAGTGAAATGACTTGCGAGTGTCTTGGTGAAATTTAGAGGAAGGTTGATAAGAATATTCTAATCAACATGAATTATAATTAGAAATTAACTATACTGGTTCCATTGCTAGTAGTGTGAAGTAGGTATGGAAATCTATTTAATGTTTTGTTGTTTTATTTTAGGAAACGTAAGAAAATAGGGGCACCTGCTGGCTCAGTCAGTAGAGCATGATCTTGGGTTCAATGAGTACACATTGGGTGTAGAGCTTACTTAAAAAAAAAAAGAAGAAGAAAAGAAAAACTTAAAATATTCCTAACCTTCATTTACTCACTCTCCTCTTGGTCTGCCCTCCATTCTGGTTTTCCCACAGGTCCCCTAAAGCAGGTTGCTCTTATTGCTGGGGTTTCTGGGGACTGCAGCTGTGTTGGGTAGAGAAGGGTTGTGGTAGAGGTTAGAGGGGTGAGTCTTGTAACTAATTAACTGGAATTTTTTTAAAGCAAAAATCAGGTGCTATTTCATTGTTTCCTGCTCTTTCCAGTGAGCTCCTTCAAGGCACATAGTGCTTTACCTGCCTTTGTGAGCTGAATGTCTATTTGGATATGGAAGGATTGTTGACCTTAGGGGATGTTATCGGTAAAGACTGGAGGAGAGTGTGGTTCATTGGCAGAACCTCCTGCAAAGAAATGACTTGCTTCCCTGTCCTCATGGATTTCTTAAAAGCCATTGTAACCCTCCCACCTATTCCTTGGTTGCACACTTTTTCTATTAGGAAACCACAGGACATCTCTACTCACTTGTATTAGGATTATCTTTCTAAATCACAGACCTGATTGGATCTCTTCTGCTCTGTGGTTAGTTGTCTTTAAATCAGCTGGACAAAAAATTTCATTACAATTTGGCTGAACGTCATGTAGCACAACTCTGCGCCTTGCGCCTTATCCTACAATGATGGTTGGTAGAGCAGAGCTTTCCAGAATTGCCTGAGGAAGAAACCATCAGAAGAGTACATCAACTGCCAAAAAGTTAGGCCGGCAAGTGAAAATTACTTCAAGCATTTCAAAATGTTCTAAGTCTTGAATTATCTTTACCAAGATTTTATATCATTTCCATAGTCACACAAAGTTTGATTAGGTATTAAAAACCAACGGTTTTGTTTAATAAATGATGGCTAAAGAAAACAGTGCATGTTATTAACCAGATATTCAAAAACATTTAATACTGTTGTATAAAAGAAGTGACTCTGGTGCCATTATCTGAAATGCCAATACTAGGAGGGTTTTGTTTTTGTTTTTGCTTTTAGGTCTTCAGGGGAAGAGAATTTAGAGATAAGGGTACTTTTAGGGATAGATGGATATTTATTTTATATTTATTAAAAAAAAACTTTGGGGTACCTGGGTGGTTCAGGCAAGCATATGATTTCAGCTCAGGTCATGATTTCAGGGTCCTGGGATCAAGCCCCGCATTGGGATCCCTGCTGAGCGAGGTGTCTGCTTCTCCTTCTCCTTCTGCCCCTCCCCTCCTCATACTCTGTCTCTCTCTCAGACAAATAAAATCTTTTTTTTAAAAAATCTTCATTTAGCATGGGAGGTAGAAAGCAGATTTTTATTGGTATAGACATAATAAACACTCCAAACCTAACTCTCTTACAAATACATAGATTTTTGTGTAAAACAAGATTTTTTTGTCCTATATAGCCATGCTTAAAAATATTTATTTCTAAATACTATTTGTGACTAAAGAAATAAGGAACCTTTGGAGAAATAACGGTTTCTATGTCTAAGGCAGGAAATGTTCAGGTTGGGCCTGGAACATTTTGTCATACCAGAAAGCCAGGAACTGATCAAAGACTACTGGGACCTTGTCAGAAGAACTCAAAAAACAGCTTGAATAAGTTCTTGCAAGCTCACACCAGTAAAGATTTAAACTGTGGTTGGTTGAGACGTGGATTGAAACATACTTGCTATGAGTTCATAATTCTGCTTCAAAAATAAAAACCTCATTAGTCATGTTTGGAGAATAGTAGAGAACTACCTCATTAGTTTGAAAAATGGTAAAGAAAGCAGATCAGGCATCTGTCCTGTCTTTGTGACATGACCACTACCTCACAGGGGAAATTTCTCTTTGTAGATCTAGTCGTGGTTCAAAAATGAATGATAGACTATGACTCTGAAGTCTAAAGAATTGGTGGCTCTGAACGAATAGCGTTAATAGCTAACAATATTCCAAAGGGAGTCAGACATGATGTGTCTTCTGATGGAAGTTCAAACACTGCAAGGTAATCCTGCCTCCAAACCCTCAAATAGAACTTGAATCCTATCTGGCCTGTGGATCAAATGATCCATTTGTAGGAACCTAAGGGATAGAGGAATATGTCAGACCACACCCATGGATGCAGTGAGCAAAATCCAGATTGTAGTAACTGTACAACAAACAACCCAGCTCCTTCAACAATAAAAAAGAAGAAAAGAAAAAATATAGATTGCAAAGAAAATATTAGAAATGAAGAAGAAATCTATAGATAGAAGAAATTTAAAGTACACATCAAAGAAGCACAATGTATGAATCTTATTTGTCCAGATTCAAACAAACAAAAAATTAACATAATGCATATTTGATATTAAATTATTTTTATTTTCAGATGTGATAATGCTATTTGAGGTTTTTTAATGTCCTTATCGTTCAGAGACACGTGCTGAAATACCTGTAGGCAAAATGATGAGATGCTTGGCACTTACTTCAAAATAAACTGGCTTGGGGAGCAGAGGGTAGGATCTGGGACAGAGTATGGACTAGTATAAATGGAACAGGATTGGCCAATATTGATAACTGTTGAAGCCAATAAACACAACTGGTTTTTTAATGTATCAAAAACTTTCAAAGTAAGTTTTATATATATAAAATTTGGGGGCCTGGGTGGCTCAGTCAGTTAAGCATCTGCCTTCAGCTCAGGTCTTGATCCCGGAATCCTGGGATTAAGCCCCACATCGATCTCTCTGCTCAGCAGGGGGCTTGCTTCTCCCTCTCCCTCTGTCTACTGCTGCCCCTTTTGTGTGTGTGTTCTGTCAAATAAAAACCTTAAAAAAATTTTTTTTGAATAAAAGTTGACACATTTCACATAAAAATATGTAAGTAGGGGCACATGAGTGTCTCAGTCCATTGAGTGTCTGACTTGATTTTGGCTCAGATCATCATCTCCTCTTTGTGGAATTGAGCCCCACGTCTGGCTCCGTGCTCAGTGCGGAATCTTCTTGAGCTTCTTTCCCTTTCCCTCTGCCCCCTCTCCCTGCATGTTCTCTCTTTCTTATGTATTTGTAAGTAAATACATACTTTTTAAAAGATTCAAGTATTTTATGTTGTACAGAACTAGTAAAATTACAAAGTTTCAACCAGGTTTAAATGTTAAAAAAAAATTGGCTGGTGTATACCTGTTAGAATGGCCAAAATCCAAAACACAGACAAAACCAAATGCTGGTAAGGATGTGGAGCACCGAAACTCATTCATTGCTGGTGGGACTGCAGAATAGGTACAGCCACTTCGGATAGACACTTAAGACAGTTTATAACTTCTTACAAAATTCAACATACTCTTATCATACGATCCACCAATAGTGCTTTTTGGTATTACCCAAATGAATCAAAAACTCACATCCACACAAAAACCTGCACATGGATGTTTGTAGCCGTTTTATTCATAATTGCCAAAACGTGGAAGCAACCAAGATACCCTTCATTAGCTGAGTGGTGCATTCAGACAGTGGAATAGTCCGTGCCAAAACGATCAAGCCATGAAACGACTTGGAGGAAGCTTCACTGCGCAGTACTCAGCAGTGAAAGAAGCCAATCTGAAAAGGCTTCATGCTGTAGGATTCCCCGCATGGCGTTCTGGGGAAGGCAGAACCATGGAACAGTACGAAGATCCGTGGTTGCGAGGGATTGCTGGGAGGGAGGTATGAAGCAGCGGAGCAGAGAGGGTTCTTAGAGCAATGAGACTACTCCGTGTGACACTACAGTGGTGGCTTCCTGCCATCGTGTATTTGTGACAACTCGTAGAATGCATGACCCCAAGAAGGAACCCTACTGTAAACCACGGACCTGAGGTGGTGGAGCATCAGTGTGGGTTCATTGATGGCAACAAATGTACCAGCTGGTAGGGATGTGTATAGGGCAGAGCATGGAGCGGGGGGAGAAGAGGGGGTCTATGGGAAAACTCTGCTTCCATTCAATTTTGCTGTGAACAGCTTTAAAAAAATAAAGTTTATTAATATAAAAAAAGGAAACCAATTACACAGAGCTTCAGAAAACAAAATATTTAAGCAAAAATTTTTCTCTGTATATCACTCTGGTAAAAAGTTGGTGAAAGGGGTCATGAAATGGTCAGAAGGAGTATATTAAAGGGAAGGCTCATGCAATTAGTACGTGTCTTTCGGATTATTCAGGTGTTTTTATATATTTTTTATAAAAGCTTTGTCCAGAGCTTTTAGAAATAGAGAATACCAGGTTGAGGATTTCTTTTTTTTTTCAAGGGAACTTAAATGAAGCCCATTTCTAAAGTGGATTTTCTCCAAAGCTGATTAGAGAAAAGTGCGGCGCTTCCCTAGCTTATCACTGCCCTGCTTACCTTACCTGAGAGGGGGTGGGCGAGCACACGTCTCTTGCAGCATTTTATTGAAAGCCTACTCTATGTCTGGAACTGAACTAGACACCAGGGATATACAAGAATAAAATGGACAAAATCCCTGTCCCCACGGAGCTTCTCTCCTAGGTCTGTGAAGAGGGAAAGAATAAGAGATGAGGCCTCCTCGATGAAGGAGATGAGGGCGTGCACCTTAAACCTGGGTCAGGGTCCACAGTGAAGCCACAGCAGTACAAAGGCCTTGAAGCGGGGGTAAGCTGGAGGCGCTCCAGAAACAGCCGGGGGGCTGCCCTGATGGCGTGCAGTGAGGGAGAGGGCAGGACGGAGAGGTGTCAGAATATATCAGGCTGGCTGGCTAAAGCTTGCTAAGAACTTTGGATTGTACTGTGGGATGAGCAACCCTTGGAGAGTTTTAAACTACGGAGAGGGAGCATCTGATTTTTGTTAGTAGGGTCACTCTGGCTGCTGTGCTGAGAATACATGGTGGAGGGGCGAGGGTGCACTTTGCGAGACCCAGGAAAAGACTATTATTGCAAAGCACCAGGTGAGCACTGACCAAAGTTGGAAAATACTTTGAAGGTAGAGCCAGTAGAATTTGCTGGTGGATCAGATGTGGTGGTGAGGGAAACAGAGGAGGCAAGAGTGGGCGTGGTGTTTTTAGCCTGAGCAGCTGGCTACAACGGAGCTCCCATTCCCATCTCCAAACAGTGTGAAAGGGGGAGCTGTTGGCAAGTGATGGAAGTATGACGAAGTTATGTAGAAAGATGAAGCGTGACCCCAGTGCACACGTGACAACTTTTTAATACCACACATAGATTTAAGGATGACAGTGAGACCAAGTTACACGAGAAAATAGGTATCTTAGAACCTAAAAACCTTGGGAGTCCAGCAGAGGGAGACGTGAAGTGGTCTGTATGAACAATATGTGGCATTTCATCGTATCTAAGCAAATACATGGGAGAGGGAGAAAGAAGAGCAAAGGCTCAGTCAAAGCAGGCCTTTTCCATCCTGTTAGGGTTCTGCCCGGGGTCCTGACCTTGAATAGGTATCTTTTATGCTCTGGAGTTAATTTTTTCCTTATTTGTCTTTTTCTAGTTGGGGAATGGCGGTCAATGTGTATTCTACCTCGATAACCCAAGAGACTATGAGCAGACATGACATCATCGCATGGGTTAATGACATAGTATCTTTAAACTACACAAAAGTGGAACAGCTTTGTTCAGGTAAGAGATTCTTTTTTAAGAATGTATTTACCTAAATATTTACTGCATAGCATGTGGAATGTTATTTTATGAACCACAGATTATGTATCTTGGGTAGGAAAAAATATTTATCGGTATTGATCTATAGTTAAAGGGGGAAAACTCAGATACAACTAAAGAACATGCAGAGAGAAATGATCGTGGGCATCTAAAAGCATAGAACAGTCCCAAAACATATTATGAACGGTCTCTATAATGCTGCCTTATTGGGTCTTCTAGGCTCTTCTCAGTCATCCCGTCAGCCATCGCACTTCTGTTCCTAAAACACAGATTGGGTCTTGCAACCCCTTCTTAAAAAACCTCCCAGACTCCACCTTGTCCTTCCTACAGGATAAAGTTCATTCTTTTTCATGGCTCATAAAGTTTTTTTCTGTTTTTGCTGCATCGTTCCTCCTCAGTTTCTACGTCTCTCCCTGTACCTCCCTGTGCCTCAGTCCCACAAAATCCTCTGTGTTCCCTAAAGACTGCCTTTTGCATTCCATAACTTGTTTCATGCTCCTCTTGCTAAAAATGTCTTTCTTCTTTTCATTTGTGTTATAATCTCTTTCACACTTAAAAATCTGACTCCATTGTCGCCCCTCTGAAGAGTTCCCCAGATCTCCCAAAACACTGTGCCCGCTCTTCCAGAGTAAGACTTGACCGTGCTGTGTTACAAGGTCCAACTCCTTCTCCCCTGAAGGCACCAGAAGTCCTTGAGGACAGGACTAAGTCTTATTCTTCGTCAGATGCCCAAGGTGGCACCATGCCTTATATCAAGTAGGTTTGCAGGGAATGCATGTTGAGTTTAAAAAAAAAAAAAAATGAAGATTTGATCAGGGATAAAGTAGGAGCATGTTTTAAAAACAGGCACTGGTAAAGTAATTCATCTTTAGAGTGTTTATCAGAGAAGGTCTTCCTTTGGATGTAGGAAGTATTTTCTTCTTGTGAATTATGGGTAAGAGTTCTCCTCTCTGGCTCAGACATGAAAATGGTATTGGGAAATATTCCTGAAGTGTGTTTGCATGAAATTCCACAAGACATAACAGGTAGAAGGGAGTTAGCAGGTTCAGCTGGCCCAGCGGGAAGATCTCCTGTCTTTCCTAGGGGAGGCCTGTGTAAAGAGATTTCATGAAATGTCATCAGAATTTGGAAAGCCCCAAGAGACCTCTCAGTCCAGCACCCACCAGTGACTGTTTTCTCCTTTGCCTAGGTCAAGATTTGAGAACAGATTCTAGAGGACAGATTTTCACTTCTCCTGACACGTCTTCTCCCATGATAGTTTGTCTCCCAAGGAACAGAGTGGGGTTGGCTAGAACTGAGGCATTACGTCACTCACCTCCTTGCGCCCAGACCTAAAACATAAGTCCTGTGATTTGTGAGGTCAGTAATGGTTGCTCACCAGCCAGTTCTTTGCCCTTGAGTACAAGCTACAGAAAAGCTGGCATGGACTGGCATAGACATGCAAAGTCTATATTGTTGGCCTATTGAAATGACTCCAGTAGTCACTGTCGGAAACAGCCCCTGTTGCATCCCATTCAACTGTAGATTCTGCGCAATCACATTTTATGGTACTGTTCTTGCTATGCACTCTAGAGCACTCTAGTATTTTACTTTGCCTGGGGGAGAAACCCAGAGTTTTCTGTTGTTAGCAATCCCCTTGTTAAAAGCGCATATCCCTTCAATATCATAATTGTTAGTAATTCCATTTCTCCACCGTACCCTACACATACTCTACCCTCAGAGATGCTTGTTGCCGGGTGAATGAAAATCTGTTTGCAACTGCTAGGGGCAAAGACAGAAACCTGTATCTTACTCTCAAAGTGGGTGTATGCACATGCGGATAAGGGGATTGGGGCTGGTTATCAAGAAAAGAGATGGGAAGGAAGGAGTTCAGTGGTGGATGAGCCCGTGAACAGCTTTCTCTGTAATAAGCATGGAGAGTTTTTGCTAGCGAATGCAGGGAGAAGGCAATTAGGGTTTTTAGATAGAATAGTAATAGATATAATAAATGTTCGGATGATAGATGTAATTTTTTTGCCGATCTTCATGTTTCTAATAAGGCAAATTCAACAAAATTTTCAGCGGCCTTTGTGAAAGATTCTTGTACCATTCTCTTAAAGCATTGGTATGCATTTTACAGCCACTTGCAGCTGGATGAAACCTGCTAGAAACCATTCTGGTCACTACTGAACAGATAATTTTTATTAAGATAACTCACTGGCTGCCTAAAGTTACAAGGGGTGATTCAGAAGAATAAAGTAGATGCAAAGGTTCCTTTCCGCTCTGAAACAGGTTTTTTTTTGCTCAAAAATACTGTAGTACAGAGGTTAACTTTTTTTTTTTTTTTTTTTTGGTGCCTAAATCATGTTAATCCATGTAGTACAAAAACAGGTCTTTAATTTTAGGCAGTGGTTTCCTCAAACTGTAGACCATATGCATTGATAATCTATGGGGCTCCTTAAAAATGCATGTCCTTCGGATCCTTGACCTTCTAAATCAGTTTCTCTGGATGTGAAGTCTAAAAACTGTATTTTAACAAGCACCCCAGGTACCTTATGCCATAGCCAAGACCTTGCAGTGCATTTTAGAGAAACCCCAAACCACTAGAAATGAAGTTAAAATATCCAAAACCTATCGGGCACAGTTTCCTCATTCATAATTTAGTCTGTGACTCCTCTCTTCAGCAATGGCATTTCACAGGAAGATGCCATCTTTCTATTTATTTATTTATGAGTTTATTTATTTATATCCTTCACTGTTCTAGAAGACATTTAAGGCAGCTAGGACAGTGCTATTAGGATAAGAACAAATCACTAAGGGATTTCTCCTCCTCATACTTACAAGTTGTCAAATTCTTCGATATTTTTTTCCTTCAACTTTTTTTTTTTTTAAGATTTTATTTATTTGTCAGAGGGAGAGAGAGAGAGAGAAAGAGCACAAGCAGGGCGAATAGCAGGCAGAGGAAGAAGCAGGCTCTCCACCTAGCAAGGATCCTGCTGTGGGACTTAATCCCAGGACCCTGAGATCATGACCTGAGACAAGGCAGGCACTCACTGAGCCACCCAGGCGTTACTCAACTTTTATTTTAATGACTTCAGTTTACTGTGTGTGATTGTATTTTAGTATGCTGTGGGAAAACACACAACATAACTTCACATATTTATTTTTTTTTTAAACTTCACATATTTAAACTGATTTTTTCCTTATTTAATATAATTCTTTTTGCTAAAGACTTAGGCTCTAATTCTGGCAGTTCCCCTTTGGCATTTTTCCCCCAGTTGCATTATTTTCTTTTTTTATTTCCAGCCAAGAGATCTCCATCCAGCCAATACTAAACCTGATGTCAGCTTTTCTTCACAGCCCATAGAGAAGTAACCTACTGCTTCACATTTGTCTTCCTTTTTCTTCAAAATTCTCTGCCTTTATGTGACATTCACTTGTATAGAAGCATCTTAAAAGAGAGGCGGTGTGAGAAGGCCTAACACTTGGAGGTAGATTGCAGTGAGTTGCAAAACAATGAAAATGACTCGCTCTTACCTCCTGGTGTTTTATCCCAAGAATGTAACCTTATGAAAATCTCCTTTGAACAGTAAATCTGGGCCATAGAACCATAGGCATATTTAGTGTGCATTCATTTCTTGTGAAAAGCAGCCTTTACGTTTCCGGTGAAAGATGGGGCTGGTAAATGGAAAGCAGTTTGACATCGATGTGCACATGCACCTGGAATCACAGGACACCATACAGCTCACCTGAATCTGTCATAAAAATGAGCAGCATCTGCGGATTTCCCACGGTTGAAGTAGGGGATTGAACCCCATGAGGCCCCAGACTGATTCAGCTTCAAAATACTAAGTTTTAGTTCAGTTGCTTCCTAAAATTCCCATGGCTTTTTGGGGGGTGAGATACTTTGTTTTTGCTCCAGTACCAGCTCAAACCAGTGAATATTCTGTAAGATACTCAGAGGAAGGATGGACAGCATGGTGCTAAAAATCCAGGAAAGGAAAAAAACAAAACAGCTTTAACGACTTGAGATACCGTGTTGGAGATGATAGGAAAGGTCGCAGACAATGTGGAGAGGAACAACGGAAAGAAATGGGAAGAGAAATTTGATGGGGGTGGAAGAAATGTCCCTTTTCCTTTTCCTCTGCACCCCACTTCTATATATATTGGAACTATACTGTTCCAATATACCAAATCTCCTTTGAAAACCCATTTTTGTGTCCTCACCCTCTCCTGCTGGCCGAGATCTAAGCAGCAAAGCCACTGGATCTGCTGCTGAGTCACTGCGGGGGCTTGGCCAGCGGACCAGCGGCCCTCCCATTCCTCCAAAGCCTAGTGCAGCCTGCCTGTTCTCTCTGTGCAACCTTCCCTTCCTCCTTCCCACCCACTCTGCAGGACAGGCCAACTGGGGCCCTTTTACACCTTCAGAGATACAAATTTCAGAGATACACCTTCAGAGATACAGAAAGTCGGGGTGGGGGGTGGGGCACTGCCTGGACTATCTTGTGCTGGCTGACAGCTCAGTTACCCTCCTGAGCATTTTAGTATTTTAGTAAAATTTAATTGGAATTAAACTATTTTTTCAGATGGAAAATCTAGGTATTTTCTTCACTAGCTTAGAAAGAAAGAAACATGATCAGTATTTGATTCAGTTTCAATTTGTGCTTCTCCAAATTGTTTCAAGCTCTGTCTTGGATCAAGTTTCTGGTATTTTTTTTTTTTTTTTCCTTCCGGGAAAGCTTCTAGATTCAGCTGGTCCTAATGCAGTCGCTGTGGTCACATTTACAATTCTGGGGCCTTGATGGCTGTCTGGAAAGGAACTAGGCTTCACAGAAACACTCTGGGGTTCACAAAGGTGTGGCTGTCTGCCATGCCCCGGGGCCTGGACAGGTGCTGTGAGCCCCGCAGAATATTCTTTGTGACCGTTTCTGGCTGCAGTCTGTGCCTCGTAACGAGGTTAATCCCGTCCTAGTGTGTTGTCCCCGTGCCGTTTTTCTTCTGTCCGCAGAGACCTCTTTCAGGACAGGTTAGTGATGAAATCAGCTCAGTGTCTAAATTTAGTAGACCTCCTCCTGTTGGCTCTCGTGAACTGAAACCAAGTAAGGATGTTTCATCTGTGTCTGCCCGCCCAAGAGCTTACTTAGCTTTATAAAATCACACTGTTATTTGTTACAAGAAAGTTAAGTCCTCTTGGGTTGTGTTGCTTTGGTTATAGATGTAATCGTATTATAATGGAATATTATTCATGTTTGTGACCTATAACGAAGAGAGGTAGGGTTTGGTTTGGTTTTTTTGTTTTTTGTTTGTGTGTGTGTGTGTGTGTGTGTGTGTTTGGTTTGGGGTTTTCTTTGGTGACTTTTTTTTTTTTTTCTCCAGTTTTATTAAAATCCATTTACTTGGTCTTAGTATACCGGCTAATTGAAGGGCAGGGGGCCAAAAAGTAGGTTGGGTAATGAAGGGAGTGGTCTAGCCTCAGATTCAGTCATTGCACTGAGCGGTATACTCCTGTGTTCCAACTAATGCACAAGATGAAAGGGAGTTTCTTTCTTGAGCAGAATATGGAATACAGTAGGGTTTTTTTCCCCTTCTAAATTTATTTACATATATCTTTTTAAATTCTTTATTTAAATTCAATGTAATTGACATATCCTGTATTACCAGTTTCAGAGGTAGAAGTTAGTGATTCATCAGTTGCATATAACACCCAGTGCTCATTACATCAAGTGTCCTCCTTCATGCCCATCACCCAGTTACCACATCCCCCCTCCACCTCCCCTCTGGCAACCTTATTTCCAAGAGTTCAGCATCTCTTATGGTTTGTCTTCCTATTTTCATCTTATTTTTTCCTTTCGTTCCCCTCTGTTCATCTGTGTTTCTGTCCCCTGTGCTTTGTTTCTTAAATTCCACATATGAGTGAGATCGTATGGTATTTGTCATTCTCTGACTTATTTCGCTTAGCATAATACCCTCTAGCTCCATCCACATCGTTGCAAATGGCAAGATTCATTCTTTTTGGTGGCTGAGAAATACTCGTGTGTGTGTGTGTGTGTGTGTGTGTGTGTACATACACACTGCATCTTTAGCCATTCATCTGTTGATGGACATCTGGGCTCTTTCCTAGTTTGGCTATTGTGGACATTGCTGCTATAAACATTGGGGTGCAGGTGTCCCTTTGAATCACAAATACCCAGTAGTGTGATTGCTGGGTCATAGGGTAGTTCTGTTTTCAACTTTCTGAGGAACCTCCATACTGTTTCCAGAGCGGTTGCACCAGCTTGCATTCCCACCAACAGTGTAGGAGGGTTCCCCTTTCTCCTCATCCTTGCCAACATCTGTCGTTTCCTGTCTTGTCAAGTTTAGCCATTCTGACTGGTGTGAGGTGGTATCTCTTTGTGGTTTTAATTTGTATTTCCCTGATGCCGAGTGATGTGGAGCACTTTTTCATGTGTCTGTTGGCCATCTGGATGTCTTCTTTGCAGAAGTGTCTGTTTATGTCTTCTGCCCATTTCTTGACTGGATTATTTGGTTTTTGGATGTTGAATTTGGTAAGTTCTTTATAGATTTTGGACACTAGCCCTTTATCTGATAAGACATTTGCAAATATCTTCTCCCATTAGGGAGGTAGGTTGCCTTTTAGTTTTGTTGACTGTTCCTTTGTTGTGCAATACTGAAAGTAAACATAAGTTGGTGCTTTGTTTTTGTTGGGTTTTTTGTTTACTGCATTTTATAATCCTAAATACCCTAGTGGGGAAAAAATATGTATGTATTCACTTCATTCATCAAACTGGCCCTGTAAAATTGGTTTTTATGTAAATGGTAATACATCTTTGAAAGCAATCAGCCACATCTTCCTCTAGCTCATTACTGTATTCAGTTCTGATAATCAGTTTAGTTTTATTTGGCACACGTTTTGACCCTTTCCTTGGGCAGGGCCCTGGGAACCCAGATAAATAAAACACAAGTCAATGAGACGACAGTTACGTATGATTTCACTCATATGTGGAATTGAAGAAACAAAAAGGATCATAGAGGAAGGGAGGGGAAAATAAAATAAGACGAAATCAAAGAGGGAGACAAATCATAAGAGAGACTCTTAACTATAGGAAACAAACTGAGGGATTGCTGGGGGTGAGATGGGGGGTGGGGGTAACTGGGTGATGGCCATTAAGGAGGACATATGATGTAATGAGCACTGGGTATTATATACAACTTATGAATCACTGAACTCTACCTCTGAAATTAATAATATACTATATGTTAATTGAATTTAAATAAAATAAAATTTTAAAAAAGACATGGCGGCCATTGTCCTCTAGGAGCTCAGTGCAGCATGGTTCTGTCCTTGCAGAAGACCAGAGACCACGCTATGCTAAGTGCTGCTTTGGAAGAGCTTTGGATATGCTAAGGAAGGGCAGGGGATGGGGTCATGGGGAGTCTGCAGAGAAGGACCTTCCTTCCGGTTCTTTGGGAGTTGGGTGGGTGCTGCCTCGATGACTTAGAATGGTGGGAAAGACCTTAAAAATCCTCCCTCTTGAGTCGGATGAGGTGACCAATATGTAAGATAATATGTGTTTTATTAGGGACAGCCCTGAAATACATGAAGCATGTTGTCTTCTATAAGAGAAAGACAGCTTTTCCTCATGATCTCATCATATAAGTTTGTGAAAATTGATTTTACTCTATTTGAACAAACTATGCATACATGGGATATCCTCAGGAAACCACAGATTTTCTCATTTCTTTGTGAAAAATGCAACAGACATTTTTTTAAAGTTTTATATATATAAATAATCTCGAACTCATGACCCCAAGATCAGGAGCTGCATGCCCTTCCTGCTGAGCCAGCCAGGCACCCCACAACAAATATTTTAAGTTCCATAAAGCCAGTCCTCAGTGATAACTGCTCAGGTCCCTAAATAGATAAGTGTCATGTGATTCCCATTAATTTTTTCACAGGTATACATCTACAGATGCGTCCTTTATTCTTACTCATTTCTATTGGAGTCCCTCATAGGTAGTGGTGAACACCATAAAATAGGGGAGATAGGCTAGGAAAATATATCATCTAGAGTGTGATTATTTTATTGAAGACTGGCAGTATTTATACTTAACAAAAAATTAAGGAACATGTAATCACAAAGAACTAAATATAGTGCCTTAACAGAAACAAAGCTAATTAATGATATATTATTAGAAACTCAAATTAATACCTTTGAGAATTCTCCATAAAATCACAAAAACTGATAATAATTGTATGAATTTGTACAAAGCAATCCCTTAAATTCTAGAGTTTAGTTATGTTCCCTTATCTGGGAAAATTCACAAATGTCACAAATGAATGCCATCTTCAGGGTTCTAAGTATAACACTAATTCAGAAACCCATTACCATACTTTTTTGGATTCAGGTTCTTTTTTCTTCGAATCTATAGCAAGACCCTGCTGAGTTTTACTGGCTCAAAAACCACGAATGGGGTCCATGGCTGTGGGTTCCGAGGTGAGCAGTGTTGCACTGTGGTGGGTCTACGTGATAAGGCTCAAAGCAGAAGTATAGGGCGGAGGCTAGAATGCACTTGAGAAGCCCCAGCATTGACTCCACCCGCTTTGCTGCCTGGAGTCCTGACTCCATGGTCCAAGGAATCTTGGTGAAGAGTTGGGGAGACATCAGGCTAGAGCCCAAGGACATGGTGGATTTTAAGACTCATTTGTTGTTTAAAATTCTAATTTCAGAAACTGTTAGAGCCCCTTCTCTCATTCTCTTTTATAAGCTGCTTACTTTTAAAGCATACATGTTTATTTTGAAAGTACTCACCAAGATTTATAAAAACAAGTATCCGAAGGGGAAATAAAAGTGTGTTCCAATATATTGAGTTGTTTGGATTTTTCTAAAGCTGTCATTTACTTTACATTATGGATTTCTTTCTTATAAAACATTACTTTGTATTCATATTGCTTTTTCTTTCCCTTTTCAGTTTAAATCATCGAAAGACTTTAACAGGAAGAGTATAAAATTGGGAGAAAATAGCCATTTCCTTTCATAAATGAACTTGTGATTACTTAAGCACCTCACATGTTTATCTGGGGAAAGACCTCAGGCCTGGAGAAGCCCTCGGATGTTTTTCAGTAGATTAACTGGGGGATCTCAGGAATGTGCTCACAGCCTTTCTCTGCTAGTGGGAGACCAAGGACCTCCTTTTGTTCTTTGGTTCTTTGCCCTTTGAATCTAAAACATGCATTTTTGGAGATTCATATTTCATATCTGAAACAATCCAGTTCAATCCTGTGCATTCTTACAGCTCTGATTCTTTTAACCAGGCACATAGGACGTAGTCTCCTACTTGAGGGGCATAAAAATGATGTCATAAGGACTCAGCTTTTATTTATTGCTCTTTACCATTTCCATTATGCTTTTATGTGTATTTACTTTAATTCTTATAACAGCTGTGTATGGAAGACTAGAAATTTTTAATTTGTCTTTTATATAAGAGGATAAAAGCTCAGGGAAGCCAAATGTTCATGGCTGACAGTAGAACTGGAGTCTCCTTGGGTGACAGCCTTACGCCCTTCTTCAGCGTACGGGTGTGGTAGACGGCTCCCCATGTGTGCACGTGTGTGTTGGATTTTTTTCCACATCCGTTAATCAGGAACCCACTGAACCTCTCCAGGATGTTAGTGGAGGAGGAGCTAGCAGCTAGAAGTCTGTATCCTTATCCTTTACATTACATTGAAGAAATGAGATGTATCTGGTCATTCTTTTGATGACAAGGGTGTGATCCAGTGGTCTCATCGAGGCCTCTCTTAGCAAAGGTGGTGAGACACTAAGAGAAAGACGCAGGCACTTGCTCCCAGTCTTAGGATGATCTTTCCTTGCTCTGCTTACGGTGATGATGGCGTAGAGAAAAAGCCTTTCCTCTCTGCCTGTTCCTTTTGCTCCCTCTCCTGCTCTGAATGCTTTCCCTCTAAGCAAGACAAGGTGGCTCTGAGATTTCACCCTACTTGGAAGAGCTGTTCAGCTGTCTCCAAATGATTCCTGGCCAGGGAAGCCGTAGCCAGGATAGTGCCTCCTTTAGAGACAGACTTAAGCACATAGGTGCCCTGTCCACTGTTTAAATCTCAAGACTGTAGCACTTTCCCCACGTTGAATCCAGGCTTGCTTTAACAAGCTTGTGTCTGAGAGGACTTAATATCCTCATTTCCAGCTTATGTGCTCTTGAGAAAAAGGAACATCATCTAAAATAATTTTGTTAACAAGTCTGGTCCCGGGGCACCTGGGTGGCTCAGTGGGTTAAAGCCTCTGCCTTCAGCTCAGGTCATGATCCCAGCGTCCTGGGATCAATCCCCGCATCGGGCTCTCTGCTTGGCGGGGAGCCTGCTTCTCCCTCTCTCTCTGTCTGCCTCTCTGCCTGCTTGTGATCTCTGTCTGTCAAATAAATAAATAAAATCTTTAAAAAAAAACAAAACAAAACAAGTCTGGTCCCCCCAAAGGGTATCAAGGTATCACTGTTTCCCGGTATTTCTTTCAGTTCAGTAAACCCAGTGGCAGTAGCTATGCCAAGACCTCTGTCAGTCCTTGTCCAACCCCTTCAGCATGAAAAGTTGCTTTTCTTGGCCTCCTATGAAGGACATGCTAGTGCAGTATTAAAGAGAATTCACCCATTTCCCGTCCAGTTCTGTCCCCTGATTCCCATATCTGTTTCCCAACTCCAGCCAGATAGAAACTCTGGAGCCGTGAGTGTGGTGGTTGTAGTGGACGCTGTGCTAACACAGTGGAGGGGTGGGTCGGGTGCCACCTCCAGTCTCAAATGAGTTACCAGTCAACTAGGATAAAATACAACTAGTTAAAATACAAGGCAGCCCACTTCTGGGCCTCCGTACCCATTATATTGAAATAGCTAATTCTGTACAAAGCATAGAAAAACATCATAGAGGAAGTGCTATTTGGACTAACCTTTAAAGAATGAGATTCTCCACTCAAGTGTAAGTGTCAAAAGGACATTTTAGGCAGAAAACGTTTGCTGAAGGCAGAGAGAAGATGCAGTGTTTTATGCATGTACATGTGTGCATAAGCCTGGGACGTACATCAAGATTCAAGGCGGCAGAAGGGGGACAGTAATGTTTCAAATAATAAATGATGTAGTATTCAAAGGAAGATCATTTTAGTCTAGAAAAGGTTCTTGTCTTAGCCTTACTTGCATCTTTGGCCGAACAGCCATGCAGATTTAGTGGATGGTGAATAAATATTTATGAAGCATAATTTAATTGAAATGCTATTCAAACTGGATTTTTTAATGTGGTTAAGATTCAAGCCAAGAAGGGGAAGATGGAGATTTTGAATAAAGGTACCGTTCAGATGTCCTTTTGATGTTGTATGATGTCTGCAGAGACTTATTTAGGGCCTACTGTGTGTCCGGTGATGGGCTAGGAGCTGGGGATACAGTTACATAAAAAATAGATCATACCCAGTGGACACCTGTTCATGCCTTTACTACTGAAGTTCTCCTCGATCCTTGAATCCAGATCATTCAGGTTCCTTTTCCTCTGGCTTCCCTGAGTACAAAGCAGAGGCGAAACATGGTCCCTGGATGTAAGTAGATGTCCAGCTGATCTCCCCATTCAGGTGGCCTCTAAACTAACAGGCACTTTGTGCATGGGAATATCTGAAACATTAACAGTCCGTTTAGTTTTCCCACAGTTAAGATAATCAAGCCACTGGGGTGCCTGGGTGGCTCCTACAGTTAAGCTCCAACTCTTGATCTTAGATCAGGTCTTGATCTCAGAGTCATGAGTTTAAGCCCCATGCTGGACTCCTACTTTCAAAAAAAAAAAAAAATCCGGGTGCCTGGGTGGCTCCATTGGTTGAACAACTGCCTTTGGCTCAGGTCATGATCCCGGAGTCCTGGGATCGAGCCCCTTGTCAGACTCCTTGCTCAGCGGGAAATCTGCTTCTCCCTTTCTCTCTGCTTACCACTACCCCTTGTATGTGCACTCTCTCTGTCAAATAAATAAAAATAAAGTCTTTTAAAAAAAGATCAAGGGGCGCCTGGGTGGCTCAGTGCGTTAAAGCCTCTGCCTTCGGCTCAGGTCGTGATCCCAGGGTTCTGGGATCAAGCCCCGCGTCGGGCTCTCGGCTCAGCAGAGAGCCTGCTTCCCTTCCTCTCTCTCTCTCTCTCTCTGCCTGCCTCTGCCTACTTGTGATCTCTGCCTGTCAAATAAATAAAATGTTTTAAAAAAAGATCAAGCCAAGCAGCTTCAAATTTTCCTGTTCTTCAAAGGAAAGTACTTTTTCTAACATATTTTTTTCTGAATTATGTTCTTGAATATACAGTTTATCAGCCATGTAGACACTATAAAAGAGGAGTGTCAGAAGTCACTGTCAAATGCTTGGTCATGTCAGAATTGCATACCTGGAAAAAATAATTGAATTACTTGGCAACTCTACACCATGGCTCTGTAGGTTGGGTTTTTTCCACCCTGTAACCATTACGTAATTCAGACAGATTGCAAATTACCTCTGTGTTTGTTCCCTCCCTTCCAAAGGTTTGATCTTCCCCAAGTATTAATACTTATAAACTTTTATGACCAAATTATTTGACAGTAAGAAGCATGTAAATAGGAAGCTTATGCCAACATAATTTCCTGCAGTTTCTGTTCTCCGTAAGAAGATCATTCTCCACTTTTATTTCTTCTAGATTACATTGTATGACAATTCATAGAAGAACATTAGGAAACTGAATAAGGCGCCACATTTTCATGAAAATATGTGTATCAACTCTAAAATTATATGTAATTGTGTTTAAATCTAATGTTCAAAAAAAACTCCTTTCCTGTTTTTTTGTTTTTTTTTTTAATTCTTTTTTTTTTTTTAATTTCCCCTATGGTCGTATAATTGAATCCCTGAAGTAAATACTCATCCATTCCTCATACTAATTTAGATTTCTCCTAATACTAGAGTCATGCTGAAAAAAGCAACGTGTTCTGGGATTAACCTGTGGAATATAAAGAAAACAATTCATTACAGAGGAATATTCTCTCATGTGTCACCGCCTGCGTGCATGTTAAATGGTGGTTCTTCCCAAAGTGTTGGGGGCTTCTTTGGATACCACCCCTGGCCTTCTGGGCATTTTCTGGCCCCCAGACCTCTTCTCTGGGAGGTGTGGGGAAGGGAACGCTCTGGCAGGTAGAGGGTGTTACTGGCATTGGTGAGAGCGGGTGGACTGCATGTGAGGGGGAGCAGTGATAAGTAAGGAGCTGTCACCTGTAAGCCTTGGAGAACAGGTGAAGTAACATGGATCTAGAAGAGCCCACAGTCCAGAGACAGTGACCTCAGCCACAAAAAGATCAGCTGTAGAGAGAGGTCCATTGCATAAAAGTGGACTGCGGGTTTGTTGTGGCCAGTTCATCCCACTATATCTTGCGCTGTATGAAGAGCTTCTTCGTCAGCTAGGATACCAAGAGTTTACGTAGTGGCCTAGCATGGACTGTTGGTAGAGTGATACGGGCAATGATTCGGTAGACATTCCTTAATCTAGGAGGAGGGCATAGGCTTTAGGTCTCTTGCCATTAATCTCATTTTCCCTTAAAATAGATATGTCCTGGGCGCTTGGGTGGCTCAGTGGGTTAAAGCCTCTGCTTTCGGCTCAGGTCATGATCCCAGGGTTCTGGGATCGAGCCCCACATCGGGCTTTCTGCTCCGTGGAGAGCCTGCTTCCTCCTCTCCCTTCCTGCCTCTCTTGCTTACTTGTAATCTCTGCCAAATAAATAAATAAAATCTTTAAAAAAAAAAAAATAGATATGTCCTAAAAATTGGAGCTTCAAAATGGTGTACTTTAGGGGCACTTGGGTGTGTCAGTTGGTTATGCTTCCGACTCATGATTTCAGCTCAGTTTATGATCTCAGGGTCATGGGTTCAAGCCCCTACATTGGAGGGTGGTGTCTGTGCTCAGCAGGGAGTCTGCTTGAGATTCTCTTCGTCTGCCCCTCCCCCCACTCATAGGCTCGCATTCTCTCTGTCTCTCAAAAGAATAAATATAAAAAATGGCATACTTTTGGCATTTTTCTATAAAGACACTTGTGCTCAGAAATAAGCATATTTATTAATAAGCAAATAACCAAATTAATTTGCCTCTCTTCTTGGCTTATAAAGCTTTGAGCAGTTACTGCAACCAGTCTTTCCCACATCATTTCCATGACCCACTGCCCTTACCGTACATTTGCCCTATATCATCTTTCACCAAATGTCCTAATTCCCTCTTTGCTTGGAATGCCTTCTTTGAGGGCCATCTCCAACGCCAGCTTCCTCCCTTTCTTCCAGATGTGAGCTCTCCCTGTTCTCAAAGTTCAGATTTCTACAAAGTCTTAAGGTCATTGAGTACCTAAAATCTCAACATCAGAGGTTATAAAGCTCCTTGAGGAGCAGAAATGACCATGCAAGTTGAACTTGTGTTAATCTGTTTGAGAATATTGCTTATTCTTTCTTGGCATTTTCTTGGGCAGAATGTTGAACATTAATGCCTTTAGATTTATGTGTCTCTGCCATATCCTTGAGCACTTCTAGTTTTGTGTGTTTGCCGATTTTCCTATTTCTCTGAGCTCTCAAAACTAAGCTACTTCTTTAAAATCCAATTCCTCGGGGCACCTGGGTGGCTCAGTGGGTTGAGGCCTCTGCCTTCAGCTCGGGTCATGATCCCGGAGTCCCGGGATCGAGCCCCGCATCGGGCTCTCTGCTCAGCAGGGAGCCTGCTTCCTCCTCTCTCTCTGCCTACTTGTGATCTGTCTGTCAAATAAATAAATAAAATCTTAAAAAATAAAACCCAATTCCTCAATAAGTATTGGTGGTTTATTGGTTTTTCATTGATTAATAAAGGGACATCCCTATATGTCTCCTACAGACAGGCATTTCTTTAGAATAACCAAAAAATTAGAAACAATCCATTTTTTTCAGAATCTTGCCACCTCCTTAAGCTTTTTGTGATGAAAATACTCCCTTTTTACCTAGTCTTGTAATTTCAACACTTCAAACAAAATTGTCTGTTGAAGTAGAGGAGGTAATACAAAACAGTGGGAAAACACCCAAGTGCAAATGTAGAGAGACTTTGTTCCCTGATGTCACAGCTTTACAGAAGCTGGTGCTGATGACCGAAATAAGAAAACTGACTCCTTCAGATTGAGCTTCATATGTACCTCTCTAACTTGTTTTTCATTTGTCAGAAAGGCTTTTTGTGCTTCCTTTTCTCCTCTTTCTGGAATGCCAGATTCTAACTTTAGTTCTATTCTGGGAGTCAAGCCTTTGGGACATCTCACTGCCAGTTTCAGTATCAGACTCTCTGGAAGCCAGTGACCTTTTGTCCTGTACACCACGCCTGCCTGTGCTCCAAGTGCTTCTACTTACTTCATTCCTCTTGCCCTTGTAGAAGTCAGATCTTTCCTTACGAAGCTGGATAACTTGTACGAGACAGCTCGTTGTGGTAAAATTTGAGCCCATTACCCTAAAGGACATCACTAGTGTTAGAAGCTAGAAGTCAACCAGGCTCCCAGGACTGGATTGTCGATTAGCAGATGTAAAGAAGTAATTTTTTTTTTCAAAGATTTATTTATTTTAGAGAGCACACACGTGGGTGCATGCAAGATGGGGAGAAGCAGAGGCAGGGGGAGAGGAAGAAAATCCTCAAGCAGACTCCACACCAAGCACAGAGCCCAGGACTGGGCTCAATCTCATGACCTTGAGATCATGACCTGAGCCGAAATCAGGAGTTGGATGCTTAACAGACTGAGCTACCCAGGCACCCATGAAGTATTTCAGGGTAATAGTATTTCAGACCAACAAGATAATCCTTCACCTTCCACTTCTTTTAATTGTCTGAATCTTTTTCTGTATCAATAGGCAGATTTGAAGTTTTGTATTTTTTCCTAAAAGCATTAAAATAGAAGATGACAAGTTATAGGGTTAATTGCCATTTAGTTGGAAAAATAAAACAAAACAACTAGAGGTAGTCTGGTTATACTTCAATGTCTTTATATTCTTGTTTTCAAATGAGAGTTAGAAAAGTTTCTACACAAATTTTCACAAATACCTCTCATACGATACCAGTTCTCTTCTGTGTATTATAGATTTCTATCCACTATAATCTCTAATTATTGCTCTAAAATTTACCTTTTATCTGGGAACACTGATACCTAAACCTTAAGGGCTATTTCACATGTAAATTTTTGCTACATTGACATTCCTTTTGAAAAATATTCTTTATTCTTCCATGATTTTTTAGAAGCACCTTTAAATCAACTCAGTACACCAATCTTACTATCTGATCAATTTTTTCTTAATGTCAGATCTCACTTTTAACACTGCTCTGCAATTTTCTTAGTTAAAAAACCAATTTAAGGGTAGCATTACCTTTTTAAAAGTATTCTTGCTTCATGGGGTGCCTGACAGGCTCAGTCATTTAAGCGTTTTACTCTTGATTTCGGCTCAGGTCATAATCTCGGGGTCATGAGATGGAGCCCTGCGTCAGGCTCTGGGCTCAGCAGGAAGTCTGCTTAAGATTCTCTTTCTCCCTCTCCCTCTGTCCCTACCCCTGCTCACCCGTACTCTCTTTCTATAATAAATCTTTAATAAAAATAAAAATGAAAAATATTCTAGTTTCTTAAAGTCAGGTTATAAGCACAGAATGTTAGTGCCTTTAGCTGCAATTGGCTGCAGACTTACACGATTTTAATTTTTTATTTTTATTGAATTCTACAGTATTAGTTTCAGGCATACAACATAGTGACCAACAGTTATATACGTTATGAAATGCTCACCATGGTAAGTGTAGTTCATCTGTTACCATACAAATATTACTGTTGGTATTTCTTATACTGCACTTGTCATTTCTATTACTTATTTCATAATTAGATGTTATAAGATGCTTCAAAAGGTTTTATATCCTCTGAATTAGTAAAAACCTGAGTGGGCCTATCAGATGAGAGCCCAACCACATGGTTTGGCAAGGCCTTGTAATATAACCGCTGATACTCTTAAAAATACGTCTGCCTAAATAGTGATTGCTGGCACATTTCTTTCTCTGTAGAGGAGGAGATGAAAATGTCCTTTGACAGCTTACTCTTTATGTGGAAAGGGAAAGGATGGGGTGCTTTTCAGCACCCTGTACAATTCATATGAGCCTGCTCTGTCTACGTCTGCGGGAGCTGAAATCTTCCTGCTGGTTATTACTCCTTTTCCTCTTTATAAAATCAGCTTGAAAGTTACTTGTCTTTGGGACTTGTTTAAAATATGAGTAAAAAGTTTGATATAACTCCAAACAGTGGGAAGGAGCAGGAGGCTGAGTGGAGGACCGTGGGAATTCCAGAGAACAAGCTCCATAGAAGCTCGATTTCTGCACTCTGGATCTTTCTTTTTGCACTTGTGACTCGGGGCAGGTGAAACAGTGTCCTAAGTTCACTCGAACGGCGTGAAATAATACCATGGTAACCAAAGTTAGCAAGCTGCTGTTCATGTCAGGAATGTGGGACATGCCCGTAAAAACAAAAACAGAGCTACTACTAACTTAATCGTATTTTTGTTGGATTAGGAAGATGCAGCTTGGGGCGCCTGGGTGGCTCAGTGGGTTAAAGCCTCTGCCTTCGGCTCAGGTCATGATCCCAGGGTCCTGGGATCGAGCCCCGCATCGGGCTCTCTGCTTCGCAGAGAGCCTGCTTCCTCCTCTCCCTGCCTGCCTCCCTGCCTACTTGTGATCTCTCTCTCTCTGTCAAATAAATAAATAAAACCTTTAAAAAAAAAAAAAGAAGATGCAGCTGAACTTGAGGACTTTTAAATTCCTTTAAGATGTTAATGTTTCAAAGCATTATTTCACAGTGGCCATTAAGCTCAAGTCTTGCATTTGTGTAGGCAGGGAGAGTTCTGCTGATGTCCTGGAAATCTGTGACCCTGTGTTCCCTGTGTTCTGCAGCCTCAATTCCCTTGATAAGAAGCCCTGACTTCCCAAAGGGGAATAGGATACTGCCTTCAGCTAGAGATGAGAGCTTCAGTTACAAACTGAAGTCACACCAGATTAAGGAATGACAGGGCCAAATGCAAAAATAGAGCTGGAATGATCCTAATTATTGTGTAAAACAATATTCCAATAGGAAAGATCTTTACTAAGTCAATTGTGGAAGGTGCCAGAACATGCAGTTCTGTTGCTGAGTATGTAAATGTCTGGAGCTCCAGGAGGAATACGCGGGAGAGCCGTAATCCAGAAGGGGCATGTGTGCCCCCACCTTTCCAGGAGCATGAATCCTAGTGTCTCTTCCAGCAACTAGGACAAGAGATGGTGATGGCTAGAACCAAGAGCGCTGGCAAAAGTCTTAGTTATTTGAGAACGAAGCATTATTGTCTCCTGATTAGCAGAAGTATCAAGTATCCTTGAAGAGAGACGTTGGTGGCAGAGAATTAGAGAATCATCTAATTTTAGAGCTTAGAGATTATCCAAACCTGACGTTTTGCAGATAGAAATACTGCTGGCTTAGAAAGGTTTGATGACCTGTCACAGTCCGTTCTGTTCAGGATGATTAAGGCTTAGATTCAAGGACCAACAATTCAGTTCTCTGTCCTCCTCTGCCCACTTCCTGGGCAAGAGACACTGCAAGAGAGACTAAGGGTAGCTTGAGAGAAAAAGCTTTGCCACAAATCATTTACCTGCAAAGAAAGGTATAATTGTGTGGATATGTCTGGCAAATTAAGGTTGTCATTCTTCTGACCCTTCATCAGTACCACTTGAGATGGTAGAAAGTTGTAATTGAATCCAGTGATACAGACATTTCTGTGTAATCGCTCCTTGGCCTGTGAGAACATCAGGTGGGCAATTTGAGTAGCTCTTTGTGGCAAAACCCAATATAGCTTAATGTCTTCAGCACAGATGATGTCACATTCCCGGGAAAGTGCTTGGAGATTTTGACAACGATAATATATATGTATTACCTTTATATATATACACATCACATAAATATATGAAACTAAATTCTTACATGTGTACATATATTGGAATACATAGGAACAAACAAATGAACCATCCATGCAGCCCAAGATTGTCCTGTGAAGAGGAAAGGGATCGCTGACGCTCCACCCCTGACATCAGCCTGAAAGGTTCATGTGGTCTCTTGCAGTTTATGACTTCTTACTGAATTATAATCTAGAAAAATTTCTGAACTTTGAATTTTGAGTTATCATTTCCTAGAAGGAACATATGAGAAGAGGAAATATTTAGGAAATTAGAGTGGAGATCAGAGTATAAATTCCACTTCTGTTCTTTTTATTAGTTGGATGACTTTCTGAACTTTGTTCCCAAATCTGTAAAATAGGGTGGTGGCCATGAAAATATCTCGGTGAGGTTCCAGATGTTAAAAATAGATGTGAAACCTTTAACAGATTTCACATAAACATGGGTATTTTCATTTCTTACCTCTTGGCATAATCTATAACCTAATATTTCCTTTTTTGTTTTCTGGACATTTCTCTTTAAAAATGTCAATTTATCCTGATATTAATGTCATATCAAATCCTGGAATCTGGTAGAAATGAGCTTATCTTCTCATGCTTTTCATGATTCCATAGACTTAAATCCTATGGCCTTGAATCTTTTGAGTATAAGAAGTCATTTTTGAGTTCTGCCTTCATACCATGCCTCACCTAGTCATTTTGGATCCTGTCCCCAAACTTTTTAACTCCACTAGGTCCCTTCTGATGTTTAACAACTGAAACCATTCTTATGGCTGTAGGTACAAGCATAGCATGGCACTCTACAAAGAGTATTTTCCTTTTTTCTATTTCCTCATCATTTTCAAAACTTGTTGACCTTCATGACTGCAGAATACCTTGAGTTCATGGGCTCAGACCATGGCCCCTCAATCTTGTTAATAAGCACAACATCCTAAATTTGGATTGCTTTTCCCAGATGTATCCTATTTAGCCTTTTGAAGCTTGTCTTTCCCCTTTCTGCAAACTTGGGTTCCAGGGCGCTTCTTGTTTAGACTGCTTGTTAATTTTTACCCTGTCAGTTATTAAAATATATAGCAATTCTCCCTGTACTCTTATTTGGGACTTTGGTAACATTAGGATTTTACCGCCAGCCAGCCCTTGTTGTGGCTGAACTGCTGCAACCTGTAAACCTTGATTTGTTGACCAGATAGTTAAGGCCACCCTGTACCAGGGACTGTATTAAAGGTTTGTATACAGAAGGAAGCTAGACAGATGAAGTGTTAACACTCTTGAAACTTACATCGCAGTGAAGGGAAGGGAAACCACAGACCAATGTAAGAATTAGTAAAATAGACCTAAAATAAGATGACATGGTGGAGAGTCACTTCAAATAAAGTCAGATGGAACTAGAGCATAGAGAAATTCACACTGCAAGAGAGACTAAGGGCAGTTGGAGCCATGACTTCAGTGAGAAGGTGAGAGGAGATGTGATGTAGAGCACAGCTGGAGGGTTTGCCTTGGATAGATGGCAGAATACAACAGCCTTGTTCAAGTTATGCCTTTGGTTCCTGCCCCAACAGGAAGTCTTGACCATGTTCTTAGTAGCAACAATTAACTTCAAAGTACTCTTTCATCATGTTTCTTGGGCATTACAGATTTGGGGAACTGGATGTTGAAAATACCCAGGTGAACATCCCGGGGGCAGTCACAACAAATCTTAAGCATAGTCCTCAAAGTCAATAAGCTATTTCTTTAAAATTTTCAGGGGTTCCTTTGACTCTAGAGAATGTGGCCTATGATAGAATACCTTAAGTGACCAACTAATGTACCATTTACTGGAGATGCTCATATGATCTACTCTTTCTATATTGCTTATTGGATAAAAATGACCCGCTTGTTTGATGCTCATGTGATTCTGAAAGCATAGAGGTGGGAAAAGCTGAGAATATACAGAGAGTAAACTGTGCCATTGACAATCTAATAAATTTTTTTTTTTACTTTAGTGCACAAGCTTTTAGACTCTCAAAAATAGGAAAATGTTCCCAACATATTTTCTAAACTTAAAAAATCATAAACAGGACAAAAGCACACAAAGTTTCAGTTTCATGAGTATAGATGCAAAAATCAAAAGCATTTGTGAGTCTAAACTAGCACTGTAATAAAAGCTTAGTAAACATCCCCACTCGGGACTTATACCAGGAATGCAAAGATGATTCCACTTTAGGAAATGGAGAATGTGATTGATCAGTTAATAGATCAAAAGAGAAAACATTTTTATTGTCTCCGTGGTTGCTGAAAAGGTAGATATCGGGATCCTTTCCTCATACAGCTATTGGTAAAACTCAGAAAAATATTTCCATAGTATCAGAAATCAGTGGCCAATAACAAACTTAAAGGACAAAGAAGAGATATTCTCACTAAAGAAAAAAAGTGTATATATAAACAAATATACACACAAAAATATATTACAAAATATCATTTTATGTATTATTTGTCTCTAGGAAACTGAAGGGAAACAACTGTGAATTTATTAGAACTCATGAGTTGGAAAATGAATGTTTAAAAACCAAATCGCCTAGATAAAATGGTTGAACACCTAGAAAGACATAACTACTGAAACTTAAAATAGAAATTCTTAATGGGCCTATATAATAGGAAATGGAATTAGTAATTTTTAAAGAATCCCAGAAAGAAAAGCCAGAGCCCAGATGACTTCAGTTGTGAATTCTACCAAGTGTTTAAAAAAAAAAAAAAATTAACACCAATCCTTCACAAATCCTTTCAAAACATAAGAGGAAGAAACACCTTCTAACTTATTCTTTGAGGGCCATTATCAACCCAAACCAAAGATACGACAAGAAAACTACAGACCAGCATCTCTTATGAATAGACACAATTTCTCAACAAAGTACTAGCAAAGTGGATCTGGCAACATGTAAAGAGGATTATGTACCATGATCAAATGAGATTAATGCAAGGTTGGATCAAATGGGAGTAAAGAAACCAATGTAAAACATCATTTAATAGAATAAAGGACAAAAGCCATATGATAATAGATGCAGAAAAAGCATTCGACAAAATTCAACACCCTTTTGTTTTAAAAAATACGAAAGGAGAAACAGAAGGGAACGTCCTCGATCTGATAATGCTATCTATGAGAAACTTGGAGCTAACATCCTACTTAGTGGTGAAGAGCTGGATGCTCCCCCCACCCTCAAGACCAGACCAGGATGTTCGCTGTCTGCACTTTTTTTGACATTGTACTAAAGGTTCAAGCCATGGCAATTAGGCAAGAAAAATAAGCATTGAGTTTAGAAAGAAAATAAAATTGTCTCTGTTTATGGATGTCATGATCTTGTATGGGAAAAAAAAGTCCTAAGCACCAAGCACCAAGAAACTATTATAACTGAAAAATGAGTTAAGCAAGGTTGCAGGATATATAAGATCAATACCTGAAAATCAATTGTATTTCTTTCATATTAACAATGAACAATCGAAAAATAGAATTAAGAATACAATTCAAGGGGTGCCTGGGTAGCTCAGTGGGTTAAGCCTCCGCCTTCACCTCAGGTCATGATCTCAGGGTCCTGGGATCTAGCCCTGCATTGGGCTCTCTGCTCAGCAGGGAGCCTGTTTTCCTCTCTCTCTCTCTACCTGCCTCTCTGCCTACTTGTGATCTCTGTCTGTCAAATAAATAAATAAATAAAATCTTTTAAAAAAATACAATTCCACTTATAATAGCATTTAAAAAAATAAAAATTTAAAAGTGGAAGGCTTATATACTGAAAACTAGAAAACATTGAAAGAAATTAAGTGGAAAGACATCCCATGTTCATGGATTGGAAGATTAATTATTGTTAGGGCAATATTTTTTAAATCTCTAGATTCAGTCCAATCCCTATCAAAGTCTTAGCTGCCTTTTTACAGAAATTGATGAACTAATCCTAAAACTAATATGGAAATGCAAGGAACCAGAATACCTGTTTGGAAAAGAAAAGCAAAGTTGTAGGACTTCTGCTTTTGATTTCAAAACTGAGTACAAAGCAACAGTAATCAAGACTATTACTGCATAAGGATAGATATTTAAATAGAATTAGAAATATGCCCATACATTGATTACCTAATTGATTTTCAACCACAATGCCAAGACAATTGAAAGTATAGTCTTTTCAACAAATGGTGCCAGGACAACTGTCACATGCAAAATTATGAAGTTAGACCCAAACGTTACACCTATATATACAAGAAATAATTCAAAATGGATCATTGACCTAAATGTATAAACTGAAACTACAACTTTTAGAAGAAAATGTAGGTGGAAATCATTATGCTCTTGGGTTAGGCAGTGGTTTGTTAGAAATGACAAAAGCCCAAGTGACAAAAAAAAAAAATTGTGCTTCATCAAAAGTAAAAATGTGTGTTGTGTGCCTGGGTGACTCCATTGGTCAGGCGTCCAGCTCTGTGATTTCAGCTTGGGTCATGATCTCAAGGCCTGGGATTGAGTCCCATGCCAGGCTCCATGGTCAGTGAGGAGTCTGCTTGAGATTCTCTCTCTTCCTGTCCTTTTACCTCGTTTGCACACTTGTACTCTATCATAAATAATAAAATTGTAGAACAAAAGTAAAAATGTGTGTGCTTCAAAAGATACTATCAAGGGCACCTGGGTGGCTTAGTCAGTTAAGCGTCTGCCTTCAGCTCAGGTCATGATCTCTGGGTCCTGGGGTCAAGCCCCACGTGGGGCTTCCTGCTTAGCGGGGAGTCCTCTTCTCTCTCTCTCTCCCTCAGCCCCTCCCGACTGCTCATTCTCTCTCTCTCTCTCAAATAAATAAATAAAATCCTTTAAAAAAAAAAAAGATACTATGGGGCGTCTGGGTGGCTCAGTGGGTTAAAGCCTCTGCCTTCGGCTCGGGTCGTGGTCTCGGGGTCCTGGGATCGAGCCCTGCATCGGGCTCTCTGCTCAACAGGGAGCCTGCTTTCACCTCTCTCTCTCTGCCTGCCTCTCTGACTACTTGTGATCTCTGTCTATCCAATAAATAAAATCTTTAAAAAAAAAAAAAAGATACTATCAAGAAAGTAAAGACAATCCACAGAAAGGAGGAAGTATTTGCAAATTACATACCTGATAAGAGACTTGACCCTAAAATGTAGAAAAAACTTTCATCAATAAAAGGAAAAGTAACCCACTTTATAAATGGGCAAAGCATTTTGCATAAACACTTCTCCAAAGAAGATCTATAAATGGCCAAAAAGCACATGAAAAAGATGTTCAACATTATTAGTCTTCAGGGAAATCAAAATTTACACTGACTAGGATGACTAGAATCAAAAAGACAATTATGATTGGTGAAGATGGTGGAGAAACTGGAACCCTCATACATTGCTGGTGGGAATGTAAAATAGAAAACAGTTTGGCAGTTCCTCAGATGTTAAATATAGAGAGAGGTGTACCACAGCCCAAGAGAACTGAAAACTTAAGTCACAAAATCTTGTACATGAGAGTTCATCGTAGCTTTGCTCATAATAGGCCAAAAGTGAAAACCTAAACGTTCATCAGCTGATAATAAATCAATAAAATGTGGTATATACACACAATAGAATATTTTTAAGCCATAGAAAGGAATATAAAGTTCTGATACATGCCACCACACGGACGAACCTTGAAAAGATTTTGCTAAGTTAAACCAGACACAAAGTCCACATGCTTTATGATTCATTTATAGGAAATGTCCAGAATAGGCAGAACCATAGAGACAGAAAATAGATTAGTGGTTAGTTACCAGGATCCGTGGGTGGGGGAGAGAGTGGTTGCTAATGGATATGAAGTTTATTCTGGTGATAATGAAAACCTTCTGGAATTAAATAGTAGTGATGGATGCATGATTCTGTGAATACCTTCAATGCCACAGAGTTGTATATAATTGACCCTTGAACAACATGGGCTTGAACTGTCCCTTTCCATTGATATGTGGATTTTTTAAAGATAAGTACAGTACAGTATCATAAACATAGTTTCTCCTGTGATTTTCTTAACATTTTCTCTAGCTTGCTTTATTATAAGAATACAGTATTTGGATAGAATACATGTACACAAACAAAACGTTTTGACTGTTATTGATAAGGCTCAACAGTAGGCTCTTAGTAGTTCAGTTTTTTGGAAGTCAAAAGTTACCTGCAGATTTTCAACTGGGTGGGAAGATCAGCACCCCTAGCACTCATGTTATTCAAGGGTCGACTGTACTTTAAAAAGCTGGATTTTGATATGTGAGTTATATCTCAAAGAGCTGATATTTAGTAAATGACTACTTTTTTTTTTTTAAGATTTTATTTATTTATTTGACAGAGAGATCACAAGTAAGCAGAGAGGCAGGCGGAGAGAGAGGGGGAAGCAGGCTCCCCACTGAGCAGAGAGCCCGATGCGGGGCTCGATCCCAGGACCCCGAGATCATGACCTGAGCCAAAGGCAGAGGCTTAATCCACTGAGCCACCCAGGCGCCCCAGTAAATGACTACTTTTTTAAAGAATATGTATATTCTATATGCCATGAATGACAAATATAAAAATAGAAAGGTGAGAATAAATGGATGATGAAATTTAAGACAATTAAATTTTGAGAAAAAGGGAAATTATACTGCAGATAATAGTATATATTATAGTATTTGATTAACAGAGTTTGAACTTAACCACTGGGACAGACCAAAATAAATTTAAGTCTAGAAAGAGACCTAAATGCATGTATTAGGAAACCAATATATAGTAAAACTAATGCTTTTCCTCAGTGGGAAAAATAGTTTATTCATGAAATGATGACATTCAACACCTAGCTGACTTTAAGTTGGCATGCGGTTGAAAATAGCAAAAAATAATCCTGACAAGCTTAGGCAGAGACACATTTATAGGAAGAATATTTGGTAGTTCAATCAATAGGAAATCAGGCTAGAAGCTGGGAACAGAGCCTCCCTTGTGCCACTCGCCTAGGATGCCACTGTGTTGCTGTCACAGGACTCTAAATCCCACCCATGCCACCATGACTAAATTCTAATAGTCCCTGTGTATGTCTGTCACTATTAAGACTGTGAGACCTAGGCGGAGCCCAGGACATAGCCCCACATCTTTCCTGCTGGGGGTGGGGAAAAGGATATCTGCTCACCATCAGTACTGTGGTGGGAGGCAAGACACTGTCGCATCAACCCAGACAGGAAGGTGCCCAAATGTTGGTGAGCCAAAAATGACAGATTCCCACTAACATTTGGTGTAGCTAAAATTAGAGCCATCCTTTATGATATGGACCAAAATAAATTCTACATGAATTCAGAATGTAAATGTGAATCTTGAGACCATAAAATACTTGAAGAAAATATATGTGAATATTTATCTAATCTTGGGTTGGGAAAGTTGCTTAGCATGAAAAAAAAAAAAAATCAGACAACCATTAAACATGTCAGTAGAGACCATTAATGACCCAGAAAAAAGAAAAGAATGGTATATACCAGAACATTAACCGTGGTTCTCTCTCTCTCTCTCTCTCTCTCTCTCTCTTTTTTTTTTTAAGATTTTATTTTATTTTTCTGATAGAGATCACAAGTAGGCAGAGAGGCAGACAGATAGAGAGGGGGAAGCAGGCTTCCTGCCGAGCAGAGAGCCCAACATGGGGCCCGATCCCAGGACCCTGAAATCACTACCTGAGCTGAAGGCAGAGGCTTAACCTACTGAGCCACACAGGTGCCCCAACATTGGCTCTCTTTAGGTGAACTAGAAATGGTTTCTCCTTTTTTCCTATTTCAAGTTTGGTTTTCTTTCCAAAACCTCTTACTACTTTTTAAATTTGGGAAGTGAGTGAGTTGGTTGGTTGGTTTGTAAGAATACATAGGTGTCTGGATCTTTAGAAGTACATTTCATGCTAAACGCTACAGAAGGAAGAATAACTCTTCCAAAAGTGGGTAATGAAACAGTTATGTTTAGACACCCCATCTCTTGAAAAAAAAAAAAAAGTTCAAATGGCTATTGGAATTTGTTCCATATGGGGTGCACTTCAAAAGGAAGACCTGAATAATTGAATTATGACTGTAAGAATTCCCAAGATCATGATGTTTCTCTTACCTCCTCCAGTGTTTGTTTTTAAGAGAGCTCATCTGCTTGCATAGGAATATACTAGTTTGTCTTCAGGGTATTGGAGTCTAAGGGGAAACCTCACAGATCCCAAGATTCTGGAGGTGATATTTACTGTGGTCTATATTTCATTACCTTATACTCTTACCTACAAACAATGTGCTGCCTCACCATTTCCTGTAGAGGCAGTTGTTGGATCCCCAGTACCTTGTTCGATCTTGGATTCCTGTCTCAGTAAAGGAAGCTTAGTAGCTCTGGCCTAAGAGATGAGTTGGTTTCTCCCGATGTAAAGGTGAATCTCCCGAATGGAATAAAGAGCTTCTCACAGAAACCTTGATACCAGAGGATGAGGGGAGCCTTTCATGTTCCAGAAAGGCCATCACTGGCACATTATAGAGACAGACCAAGAGATCTGGAGAAGGAAAGAGAACACAGAAATGCCATCTTGTTCCCCTTCTTGCCCCTCAGTTGCTTTTCCTCCTTGCAAAAGAAAAATAATCATTCTGGCTTTGAATGTCCTTTATAAATGCCTATAGCTTTAACTATTAAGAAGATGTGAATCAGTAAACATGATCTCTCTGGGATTTTCTAGCGGAAATTACCATGATGTAAGAGTTCCTCATAAATATATATATATATGACTTACTAATCCTTTTTTCTAGAACCATTTCCTCAGGGGACTCATTGAACATTTCTGTTCTTTTTATTCCTTGGTCATAAACAGCATGACTCTCAACTTCTGTAAGTTTCAGAGTCTCCATGTCTTCATCCTTCATGTGAATATAGGACCCCATCGCTCTGGCCTAGAATTAAATCGGGATACAACTGTTTTTGGCATTAGATGGTTTAGTTATCCAGTTTCACCTCAGTCATTTTGCAAGGTGGATATAAAACAGCTTGGGCATATTTGTATTTTCATGTGTATTTTTTTGAGCTACGCCTTTCATGAGAAGTTTTGCAGTTTTCTTGTGTTTAAACTTTGTTTTTCTCTTACACCTATATATTTTGATGACTTGGAACAGGAGCATCTAGATGGAAGAAAAAAATGTTTCTTTTTTTATGATAGAAGCGAAGAACAGTTATTTTGACCCTGATTTCCTTGGCATTAAAGTATTTCTGTCCACTGTTCATGAATGTGGTCATGCTCTGGTGAATCCAGTGTCAGTACCACAGTGGTTAGGAATGGGGAGAGTGGCAGGGGCTGCCTGGAGTCATGGCCCTGCACCCCCCTGTCCCCTGTGCCCAGCCTGGGTGAATGAGGGAGGTGCAACACACTGAGAGGAGCACACAGATGGGGCCCTCCGTCCTGCCCAGCAGTCCTCAGTCACACCTGGCTACAGTCAGACTGACACCAGCATTTCTCTCCTCTCTTTTCAGGAGCCGCCTATTGCCAGTTTATGGACATGCTCTTTCCGGGCTGCATTAGTTTGAAGAAAGTAAAATTTCAAGCAAAGTTGGAGCATGAGTATATTCACAATTTTAAACTTCTGCAAGCATCGTTTAAGCGAATGAATGTTGATAAGGTAGGAGACTAACTTAGACCTCTGTAAAATGCATGGTCTTTCCTCAAAATTGTTTTTGTGCCAAGATGCAAGAATGCAAAGACGTATCAATGGTGTATATATCTTGATCTTGTCAAAGTAGTTTGGGGTCTGTGTCTAGCATAAAGTATCAACCCTCACTTCCCATATTTGCAGGAGGCTTTCATTGAAGGAAATCTCTAAACTTACAGCTGAAGAATTATGGCTGAAGTCCACTCAGCCTCCGCCTACTTCCTGTTATGCAAATACACACATAAGCCATATTCTGTATCTAGGATATATTTCTTAGAAGGAATAGTTTGGGAAGAAAGGAATTTTGAATAAGGGGAAAGAGAAAAAAAAAACGGAATAAACAGAAAACTTCTTGGCATCAATAGTAGCAGTAACTAGGCCATGGAAATCAAAAATGTAAATACTTTTATAAGAGACAGGTTAAAGGAAAAGAGAAAAGTTTGCTAAACCGTACATGTTTTTAATGTCATATCTTCCTAAACCAAAGCATTCTTACCAAATATTAAAATCTTTGCCTCTGGTTTTCTCATAATTTTTTTTTTTCAAGAGACTTACCTCTAACAGCTCAACCTTTTGGAGTCATTTCAACTATGTCCTTTGCTGTGGTTAATTTCCAGTTAGCTCCTTCCATATGCATTAGAAACCAAGCTACATAGATTCTCCTTACTTATTAACAGTATTACTTCTCCATACATGCTCCTAGATAATAAAGGAAAACACTCATAAGTAGCTATGCAACAAATTAGGGCATTCTACATTCTGTGGAAGCGTAGTCAGAGTGGCTGAGCCATTGTTAAGAATGTTGAAGATTCTGGTGCAGGGAGACTGGCCTTGATCACCTTTGTTAGCCTCTCTAGCTTAATATGCTATGATTCCACCCAAGGGTCCAGAGAGGCAGTTGTCCCTGTGAATGCTTGTCGGAGCATGACAGCAGGTGGGAAGTGTCTGTGTGAAGATTTGCTTGCCACCCCAGATTTTGAACTTTTGCCCCCCAGAACTTCCATTTGGATAGGGAATGTGAAATTAAGGCAATAGAAGTGAGTGCCTACTTGGAACAGTTGAGGTAGTAGTCGTGCCATCATCTAAAACTGGTTCTAAATGTTCACGCTTGGCAGAAAACAAAATATAGTAGCATGTTAATTAAAGGGCCGTATTCCCTAAGAAGGCGTTTAAAAATCATTAATTGGCAAAAACAAAAGTTATAAACCAGAAAACATGAAAATAGGTAGCACAATAAAAAGCTACTAAGTGCATGTGTGGGAGGAATTCTTCGGTGTGTGTGGGCTTCACTGAAGCTTTGGGAGTGGAGAGATCTGCATCCAAGTCTCTCTCACTGGAAGAGTCTTCACAAAAAATGTGCCCCTCTCCCAAAGTTTGTTTCTCTTTATTTTGCTCCATAACTTGAGTTCTTTCCAGTTTTAGCTTCAATAAAAACATTTCGGAAAAATCCGTTGCTAGTGATTTAGTTTAATGGGTGGCCTAAAATGCTTCAGGTGTTTTTTTCCTTAACATGGTCTTTGATATTTGAGGTCTTTCTCTATTTTTAAGTGCTCCCGGTCGTCCATTTTAGGATATCCGTGGTATTCAGCCCCTGAGGTGGCAAAGCCTTGCTGAAAATTTAATTTATATGGCTTCTGTTCATATTATTACTCCGTGAAGCTGTGTGCTTTGAATGCTGGGTTTGTGTCTGAATCGTGTACCTGTGACTGGATTCAGTCCCCAGCCTTGTAGCTCTCATGGCCTACATTCAGCTAGGATTCCCACTCGAAAATGAGGAAGTCAGAACCTGGTAATGGCACAATTTGTATAACTAAGTCCTTTTTTTCCATTTTCCTTCAAAAATAGCTGCCCACTGAAGTAAAGCTAATGAGTCACCCCACATTTCATCCTGTCATAATCCTGAAAGTTCCTGCACGACCTCTAAAGGGAATAGCTATTGGCTGTCTAGGTTGCCAGTAGTGTTCCTCCATGAAGAGCCAAGATCTGTCTCAGAAGCTGAGGTGAATATAGTGCGGAATGCCTTCAGTGACTCCCCCAGTCAGACCCCATTTCTGTCCTTCTGCTCCTCCATGGCACATTAGCTGAGCTCCTGTGTAGCCGATCTCACGACCCACAGATCGTGACCTGAGTCGAAATCAAGAGTCGGACGCTTAACTGACTGAGCTACCCAGTCCCACAGGCAGTTGTTTTTAATGGTCATCTCTTTGTATCATGTAAAAACAAAACAACGGCAACAACCAGGAAAGTTTCTTTTGCTTCATATGAACCATTAGATAAGCGTATGTTTGCATTGATTTAAGTCTTATTCACTTTGCCTGGTAGCTATAAGCCTTACAGGAGTTCATTTCTGCACTGCTAGACCAAGTGTTAGAAAGAAATGTGGAAAGTCCGTCAGTCTTGAAACAGCACAACATCCCAGGCCCATTTTTGCAGGGAGATGCTTGAGTAATTAAATACATGATGAGGAGAATCAGCCCCTCTGGACAGCTAAGGGTATTCCTTGTTTCGTCTCATTTGTTGAGAAGTGTGAAATAATTCAAAAGAACCACTTACAGCATTTTAGTTTAACTTTGCTTTAATACGATGAAAAAAAAAAAGTGAATTCTAGAATGTAGCTAGCCAAGAAGCTGTGGGGAGACCAGTAGTCCGTAATTGTGGACATGTACAAAACAGTTATAGGGAGCCCCTTGGTTGTGGTAAATACACACAGGGTCATGACTCATGGTGATTTTGTATTGCAGGTGATCCCAGTGGAGAAGCTGGTGAAAGGGCGTTTCCAGGACAACCTGGATTTCATTCAGTGGTTTAAGAAGTTCTATGATGCTAACTACGATGGGAAGGAGTATGATCCTGTGGAAGCGCGGCAAGGGCAAGATGCAATCCCTCCCCCCGACCCTGGTGAACAGATCTTCAACCTGCCCAAAAAGTCTCACCATGCAAACTCCCCCACTGCAGGTATCGGGACAGGGAAATCCAACAGTTGCTTTCCTTTTGGGAAATGGCTCTGGTTCATCTGCACTCTCCTGTGTTGGGTTGATTCTTCCCAGCAGGCTCTTTATGCCTCTGGATTTGACCACATTATCTTCCCAGCAGTGCCTTATCTGTAATAAGTCTAATGATCGTGATTTAATCTACTAAAAAGGCAGAGTTACTCACTCTTTATCATTCAAGCTGCGTGTTAGGATCGTACTCCAGGGGTCGATTTCATTTTCTTAGTATGTTTTTCTGAAAAATATCAAGTCTGTTTAGATTTCAACTGAAATATTTTTACGACTTAATTGCTGGCTGTAGAAACCAGGATATGAACCAATTTATTTAAATATGAATAATCTATAATCTTTCAAAGGAAAGTCATGAAATATGCATCCTATCTCCTGTATGGCCGGTGCCAATTTTATGTGATAACATTCAGCAAGACCTCATTGTATCCAGCTTGGTCCAAAAGTGAAGTCATTGGGGATGGATACCTAGAACTTTAAAATCTTTTAAACTTTTGTGGATAAAATCTTTCAAAGATATAAACATCCTTCCATAAAAAATAGACTTTATCAAGCAGGAGAGTATTCTTGTACAAATTGAGGTCATTATTACACAAGTTGCAGTCCTGGACAGTTAAACAATGAAATGCTCAGAAACTACTTGTTCCATCCTAAAAACCAATGTTCCTGCTTGTTAAATCAATAACCTTAATTTGGTAAACAGTACAAATTCCTTATTTATGCCCAATCAGAATGGATAAGAGGTGGCCGGAAAAATACTAATACTGAACAATACAGGCATCTTATAGAGGCTAGAGGGGGTCCCTCTGTGAACCTTCCACATATCCATGTCATTGAGGCTGGCAGTGTGCCCTCAGTAGGAAGGGGAGAGACTGGCTTGAAGAATGCTAGCATTTCATGTTTGGGCAGACAAGGGTTTGCACAAGAGGAGGGAGGTTGCCAAAAAGATTAAAGGAAATGAAGGAATGACTTGTCAAGGAAGCAGAAGGAAGGGAACAGAATGGCCAACAAGTCTCAGTTTGTGGAGGTGTCAAGTAAAATGAGGACGGGAAGAGTCCATTGGATTTCTCAACTTAGAGGTCACTCAGTGGAATGATGGGACCCAGATTGGGTAGAGGACCTGAGGAAGGAGATTAAGATAGCATAAAAATCCAGCTTTGAAGCCATAAAATAAACTAAGCTAAGCACAGATCTTCTGGAAAAGGGAAAAAAGGAAGCTGAGAAAAAAAAAAAAAACATGAACATCAGGGAGAAAACTAGGAAAACTCAGCATCAGAAAATGAACAGTAGGAAATTTCTGGAAAGAAGGATCACCAGCAATGCAGAATATTATATTAATTGTGGACAGATCAAATAGGATGAAGCCTGAAAAGAGGCCAAAGATACCGGACTCCCAGGAGGTGGGGAATAATCCTTGAGAGAACAGGTCTGTTAAGATGCTGAGTGCATAAACCTAGATTCCAGGAGACTGGATAGAAGCGTGGCCTTACAAATGGTAAAGTCACGCAGTAAGAGTAGATTCCACCTTCACCAAATTCGTTAGGAAAAAAAGTTGAAAAACGTTGAGTTGTTGTGGGGAAAAGCTGACAGCCTCAAGAAGTGAGATTGGAAGGAGCATGGTGTTGTCCTTGATCTGTTTTCGTTTGCTTTCAGGACAAGGCACAACGGGCAGTTTTGTAAGGTGAGAGAAAGTTCCATGGAGGAGAAATAGTTGATGATAGGAAAAAGGCAAAATTTGTGGAGCTAGGACCCGTAAACCAGAGGGAGAAGATGAGGTCAAATGTGTTGATACAAACTTAGAGAGGAAGGGGAATTTTATTTTTATTTTTATTTTAACAAGTGCTGGGGAGAGAGAGGTTGGGTGAAGCCACAAGGAGTTTGGGGGAACAAAAATTTACGGCGGTTCAAATTGGACTTCAAATTTGGCCTCAGAAACTCGATCAGTGCAATAGATGTGGGTAGAGAAGAAGAGTGGTGTATTTTGTCCAGCGTGGGGGATTTGGTGGGCAAATGGAGTAGGAGGACATGGGCGGGAGGGGAGACTCGGGGCACCTGGCATTTCTCATCTTAGAGTCTTTTTCTAGAGCTCTTAATGGTATACTCCACTGCCACTTTTTTTTCCCCCCACTTTTTTTTAGTAGTGAAATTAGACAGGCTTCAGAAGTTTATTTTTCTTCCACAATCACAGCGTGTCCTTGGATTGGCACCACTGCTCCTGCTCCCCCAGCCCCACTGGCCATGCTGCTGCCTTGGCCTTGTTCTCTAGCAGCTCCCCCATTGGTCTTTCTCAGAAGCTGCAGAGAAGTGTGTGCTGTTTTGATAGAATGTCCGTGAACCTGAAACAGAAATACATTTCTTCCAGAGCTTAACCTCTCCGGTGACAAAGCTCAGGAAACATATTAAAGTCAACAGGTAATAAATGGGGTTTTTAATGTTCCAGAAGGCAGTAGTTCTTACGACTAATACCTTGACCTAATACCTTGACCATATGCATCTCATTGGTCTTAATCAGGAGGAACGGATATTTTCAAAAGTCAAACCAATCATAACCTTTTTATTAAAATAGGTTCTGTCTCTTGGACATTGTGGGATGGAAAAACTATAGTGTGGAAAAAATTATAGCAAAGTATACATCACATGTAGAACATTGTTTTAAAAGCTATAGGAAGTGAAAGGCTCCTATAAAGACCTCGTTTTTCTTGAGGTCATGTATCCAACTCTTGGGAATACAGCCAAGAAAAGGTAAGTCAGCATGTCTTCCAGAGTCAGAATAGGTGCTGTAAAATCCGTGATATAAAGTGTGTAAGTGTAACAAACATGGGGGTATGGTTTCTCCACACCTCACCTGTCAGGGCAAGGAGGCCACTGATAGCAATAGAAAATGTAAGCATTAGTAAAGGAAGAGCTGAAAGACTTCGGAAAACTTGCTAAACAGCCCAACAGCCCGATTGCTTTATTCGAGAAGCACATAGCTCCACGCCTCTCCGTATCCTTCAGGGTCGGTGGGACACCAGCGTGTACTAATTGATACACTCAGAGCCCCCCTTCTAATCCTGAAGATTCTGTTTAACTTTCTGTTAATCATCTCCACCATGAATGACTGACAGTCTCTAAAGTGGCCTCCTGCCTCTGGTCTGAAACCGTTCAGGGCCGTCTTCTCTGTATACAAGTCCAATTTTGTCCATCCAAAGTTGAAGACAACGTGCGTGACGCTGAGGTGAGGGTCCGCTCCCTGGGAATTCTCCGATCCTCGTCACAGTGATGCCATGTCGGGGACGTTGGCAGCAGGCATTTCTGTCCCGCCTCTAAACCTTGTCATTTCTCAACCATCTGCATTAGTGGAAGTAAGCCATGGCTGGTATAATCAAAAGCAGGAGATCACCCCTGTCTTTTCGTTTCGCTTTGGGATTCTTCATTTCACAGCGGATCCTTCTCCCCAGATACTTCCTTAGGCCGATATTAAAAGTGACTTGCATGTCCTGACTGTAATCCATGAGGAGCAGGAGGCGCTCCGAGCATCTTGTGCCAAAGGGCCCATATGAGAGTGGAAATGCCATCATGGAATGGACCATCCACATGTTGATAATTAAGTGCTGTCTACCTTGGGGAAAAAAAAAGAAAAAAAATTTCATCCTACAGACTTCTATAGCCATGCTCCGTGGGTTGTTTGCTTTTGTATAAAGTAGATGCCCTCCATACACTCGGTGCATTCGGCTGTTGTGAGAACGTGCTGGATTTTTCTGCCAGTTCATTACAGACACACAATATCCTTTGCAGCTTCAGAGAAGCCACAGAGCCCACTGGTGTCTGTGCGGCTGGGTGACTTTCCTGCACCTTCAGCCGGCTTTGGCATAAGCAGAGGCTGCCTGGAGAGTTGTTCTCTGCAGAGGCTGCCTGGAGAGTTGTTCTCTGCAGAATCGCATCTCGCATCTCGAATTGCTTGTGATCTACCAACGAGAGGAGTAAGTGTTAGAAGAGACATTTTCACAATGGTAGATCTCTGTTGAGTGCATATATCAGTGTGAGTCAGGATGTTTGTAAGTGCGTTGCAATGAGCCTAATCTGCAACTCAAGAGAGCCATCAGGGTGGGGGATTGAGTTGTTACGTGTGAGCACTTCCTAAACTTGAAAGGAAATTGGAAGTTGCGGTTCCTATAGCAACCACAGCTTAGACACATTGCAAATTCACATATATTAATGTATTTAAATCAGATTCTCATATATAAATATAGTGTGTTGGATTTAGAGTTGCTATGGAAATTGAGTCTGTGCTTTCTCTTTTCCTCGGGGACTTGAGTGTTCCAGCCTTAAAATGAGATCAATAGAAATATTAGATGGTTTCAAAAAGGAAGCAACCTAAGAAGTATAGTGGGATAAAGGATTTGAATAGTCACACTTAAATCCCTAAATGTAGCTATAAAGAAATCCTAATGGTATTTTTCCAAATCTATGAATATGTGAATGTTTTCTCAACTATCTTTAATTTGGGTTCTTTATGGCTGTTCCTAGGATCTTAACAAGGTGACCAAGTTAATTGGTTTATTTGTTGACTATCTGTAATCTAAGTAAGCATTACCTGTCACTTTCTTTGGGGAAAGAAGAGTTGCTTTTACTTTCCCAAAAAGTTTGTTCTGTTCTGTGTTTTTAGAAGAGGCAGTGAAATGTGGCAGTTTGGAGATTTTGTCCTTCTTCTGATAGAGATTTTATGGCCTAATATATGGTGTCTCTTAGTACCACGCGCACTTGAAAAGAATATGTATTCTGCAGTTGTTGGTTGGTTAGTGTTTTAGAAATACCAGTTAGATCAAGGTAGTGGATAATGTTACCCAGATCCTCTATGTTTTTACTGATTTTTGTTTTTGTCTAATTCTAATAATTGCTGTGAAGAGGGTGTTACGATTGTGGAATTGTCTTTTCTCCCTTCAGTTCTCTTAATTTTTGTCTTTTGTCTGTAGTGCTCCATTATTAGATGCATACATATTTATGATTAAGTCATCCCAATGAATTGACCTTTAGATTTTATGAGGTATCCCTCTTGATCTTTGTTAAAACTTAGGGGTTTTTTTGGTTTGTTTTAAAGATTTTTATTTATTTGACAGAGACAGCCAGAGAGGAAACACAGGCAGGGGGAGTGGGAGAGGGAGAAGCAGCCTCCCTGCTGAGCAGGGAGCCTGATGCGGGGGTTTGATCCCAGGACCCTGGGATCCTGACCTGAGCCAAAGGCAGCCGCTTAATGACTGAGCCACCCAGGCACCCCAAAACTCTTAGTTTTGAAGTCTATTTTATCTGATACTAAACAGCCACTCTACCTTTCTTATGCTTACTGTTTGCTTGATGTATCTTTCCCCATGATAACTTAAATTTGTCTTTGACTTTATATTTGAAGTACCTCTTATTAAAAGCATATAGTTGGGTCTTGCCTTTTTATTCATTCTCATAATCTCTGGACATTGCAGTATCCAGTCCATTACAATTTAATGTAATTATTGATTCAGCTGGATTTAGGTCTACCATATTATCATTTGTTATCTGCTTCTCCCCTCTGGTTTTTGTTTCTCTTCTTCCAGACCCCCACCCCCACCTTTTTTTTTTAAAGTAGGCTCCACACCCAGCTTGGAGCCCAACATGGGGCTTGAACTTACAACCCTGAGATCAAGACCTGAGCTGAGATTGAGAAGCGGATGCTTAACCAACTGAGCCACCCAAGGGCTTCTGTTCCTTATGATTTTCTTTTTTTTTTTAGCCTTATTGTACAATAATTGACATATATCACTATATGAGTTTAAGGCATATAGCATGATGGTTTGATTTACACGTATTGTGAAGTGATCACCACAATAGCTTCAGCCAACATCCATCTTCTCATAGAGATACAATAAAAAGAAACAAATCTCTCCTTGTGGTGAAAACTCTTCAGCTCTACTCTCTTAATAACTTTGAGAGATCATACATCGGTGTTAGCTATAGCTATCATGTCGTATGTTACATCCCTAGCACTTATCTTATTACAGCTGGAAGTTTGTACCTTTTGGCCACCTTCTTGCAGTTCCCCTCCCCCTGCTCTCTGCTTCTGGTAACCACAAGTGTGATCTCTTTTTCTGAGTTTGGTGGTTTGTTTGTTTTAGAGAGTCTACCCATGAGATCATACAGTCTTTCTCTTTCTGTCTGATTTATTTCACTTAGCATAATGCCTTCAAGGTCCACCCATGTTGTTGCAAATGGTAGGATTTTGTCTTTTGTCTGTAGTGCTCCATTATTAGATGCATACATATTTATGATTAAGTCATCCCAATGAATTGACCTTTAGATTTTATGAGGTATCCCTCTTGATCTTTGTTAAAACTTAGGGGTTTTTTGGTTTGTTTTAAAGATTTTTATTTATTTGACAGAGACAGCCAGAGAGGAAACACAGGCAGGGGGAGTGGGAGAGGGAGAAGCAGCCATATTTCTGCCATATTTATGGCAGAAAAATATTCCTGTGTGTGTCTGTCCCACAATTTATCCGTTTATCCATCGACGTTTAGATTGTTTCCGTGTCTGTCGGCCATTTTAAATAACGGTGCTGTGAACATGGGGGTGCAGATACCTTTCCGAGTTGCCCTTCTCATTTCCTTTGGATAAATAACCAGAAGTAGAAATGATGGGTCATATGGGAGTTCTATTTTTAGTTTTTTGAGCATCCTCCTTATGGTCTTCCATAGTGGCTGCATCAATTTCCATCCCTATCAGCAAGCGGGGCAAAAGGGTGCCCTTTTCTCCACATCCTCGCAGCATTTCTTCTTTCTTTTCTTTTGGTGATAGCTGCTCTGATCAGCATAAAGTGGTATCTCATTGTGGTTTTAATTTACATTTCCCTAATGAATGCTTATGTTCAGCATTTTCTCATAAACCTGTTGGCCTTTCACACATCTTTGAAGAAATGTCTGTTAATGTCCTTTGTCCACTTTTTTAAATGGAGGTGAGTTGCTTGCTTTTTTGTTATTGGGTTGTATGAGTTCTTTATTGTATTTTGGATATTAATCTCTTGCCAGATACATGGTTTACAAACACTTTGCCCACTCTGTTGGTTGTCTTTTCACTTTGTTGATGGCTTCTCTTGCTAAAACAGAAGCATTTTAGTTTGATGGAGTCCCACTTACTGTTTTTTGTTGCCTGTGCCTTGGGTGCCATATCCGTATTCTGGAATTTAAAAAGTATTGTACATTCCTTCCAAATTTGTTGCCTCCCTACCTATATCTCTTCGCATTAAATTTTTTTAGTGGTTGGTCTAAGAATTACAATATATATACTCTAAGAAATACAATATATATACAATATATGCTCTAAGAAATACTATATATATACAATATATATAACTTTTCACTGTGGACTTAAAAATCATATTTTATCTCTTCACGTAAAATGTGGAATCCTGGGGCACCTGGGTGGCTCAGTGGGTTAAAGCCTCTGCCTTCGGCTCAGGTCATGGTCTCAGGGTCCTGGGATCGAGCCCCGCATTGGGCTCTCTGCTCAGCGGGGAGCCTGCTTCCTCCTCTCTCTCTCTCTGCCTGCCTCTCTGACTACTTGTGATCTCTATCTATCAAATAAATAAAATCTTTAAAAAAAAAATAAAATAAAATGTGGAATCCTGGCAGCCCTTCCTCCCACTGTCCTTTGTTATACTTGTCATCTGTCTACTACTTCCACATGCATCATAAATCCCACAAGGCAATGTCACAACTTCGGCTTTAAGGCGGCATTGCTCAGTTTGTGGCTTCTGAGCATTTCAGATGTGCTTGTTCTACACTGAAATGTACTGTGTGTGTAAAAGGCTTGCTAGCTTTGGAAAACTTAGTGTGAAGAAAATGAATATAAAACCTCTAATAAGGGATGCCTGGGTGGCTCAGTTGGTTAAGCGGCTCAGGTCATGATCCCAGCGTCCTGGGATCGAGTCCCACATTGGGCTCCTTGCTTGGCGGGGAGCCTGCTTCTCCCTCTGCCTCTGCCTGCCACTCTCTCTGCCTGTGCTCTCTCTCTCTGACAAATAAATTTAAAAAAATAAAAATAAAAAAAACCTCTAATAATTTCATTGATCACATGTAGAAATTATATTCTGTATACGTTGTATGTATTTGCACATATTGAAATAAATGTCCTTAAATTTTTAAATTACAAGATTAACATTCTTTTTCTATGAGGCAGTACTATTTTAACCAATCATATGTGTTTTAAAGAAATTAAAAGAAAAATAGGGGGCTTTTCCCCCAACTTTTTACCATTTCCCTTCTTCAGTCGTTCCTGTAGACCTGAGTTCCCTGCTGATTTCATTTCTCTTCAGAGCAGGTCCAGTGGCAACGAATTCTTTAATTTCCTTTCTCTGTAAATGTCTTTATTTTACCTTCAATCCTGAAAATTTCCATAGATAAAGAACTCTAGCGGATCATCCTTTCTTCGTGCACCTCAGAGCTGTTGTTTCAGTGTCTGTGGCCTCCAGAGATAAGAAGTGCTAATCATTCCTCCCCTGCATGCAGGAAGTTGTTTTTCTCTGGGTGCACTCCAGATTCCCTTTATCTCTGGTTTCCAGTAGAGTGCCTGGGATGTGCCTAATCATGGTTCTCTTTGAATTTATCTTGTTTTGGAGTTCATTTAAGCTACTCAAATCCCAAAGTTTATGTATTTTACCATATTTAGGAATTTTCAGCCATTATTTCAAATATTTTTTCATCTCCACTCTCTCTGTCCTCTCCTTCTCGGACACCATTTATCCATATGTTGGCGCTTTTGAAATTATTCCTTAGGTTCCTTAGGTGCTGTTCACTTTTCCCCAACATTCATTCTCTTCTTTACATAACACAGCTTCAGGTTACCCTCTTTTCCTCTGTCCCATCTCTTCAACTGAGCATTTTTAAAATTTCAACCATTACATGTTTTCAGTGGTAATTGATTTTTTTCTTTCTCTATTGATATTGCCTACCTTTCATTTCTTACGGCCATCTTTCACTGAGTGTGGCTATGTAGTTGGCTTTAAAGTTCGTGTCTGCTGATTCCACCATTCTGACCTTGCGACTGGCATCTGTTGATTTTGAGAACGTGTCACATTTTCCTGGCTCTTCATAGGTTGATTAATTTTGGATTGTATCATAGACATTGTGATGTTTTGTTAACATTGCAGCTTTTGGTGTCTTGCTCCAAAGAGTGTTGATGTTATTGGTTTAACAGGGACTCAATTAGAGTCCAAGTAAAAAGTACTCAAGAAGTTAAATTTCACTGAGCAGGTCCAGAAAGGCCTGTGCCTTCACATAGGACTTCCTTTTCCTCATTACTGACAAAACCTATGTCTTCACTTACCTTTTGGGAAAAATCTGCCCTTAAACACAAATGTTGCTCTCATCCCAAAGCCATTATTTATTCCAAGAAAGGCATTTTCCCATTTCTTCTCTTTAGACCAAACCAGTCCATGATGGCATTTGACATCTGAGCCATAGGGGAGGCTTGTCCCTTCCTGGTCTCCTTCTTATCCTTTCATGGTCTCCCCATCAAGATGAGTCACATCTGTTTATTCATACTCCCGCTATTATTAACTGTCCTCACAGGTCTCCATCATCTAACCATATACTGTACCGCCCACACACCTGCTCACTTCTTCAAGGATCAAACATTCATCTTAAGAGCTCATGTAATATCAACTCAAAACAAGAGGTGCCATTTTACTAGTCCCATAATCAGCAAGAATTGTTTCCCAGGAGCTGCTAGCATGTCTTATTACGTGAACACTCGGTAATAAGTAATTACTTTCACTCCTTCCCTGCCCTGTGTTAGCCCTGCATCCCCTTGGTCTCCTGCTAGTACAGAACCACCCACTGAGCTGCCTTCCAGGTAATGGCTGCTCAGGGGAAGGAGAAGGGTGTTGGTGGTTTTGTTCCTCCAGTTACACATCTGTCTTGTCTAAGATACGTAAGATGCACCACTGGGCATCGGGATACATTTCTCCTCAAAGAATAATTGAAACTGTGTTTCTCAACCTGTAATGATAAAAACATGGCACATGGTATGAGCAGAGTCTTGCCAGGATATGGACTGTGAGTTTGGAATATTGAGAGCACAGAGAGGACCAGAGATATGAAGAATGCAGGAGCTTCAGATAGGAATCTTCTGGCGGTATCTGAACCCAAGGCCAGGAACCTTCTTCCTAGGAGCAGCCATGCATTTTTCATTGCCATCTCAATGTGTTTGCTTACTGAGACAGCATCTTTGACAGGTATTTACTAACCCAGTGTACAATCTTTAGTTATTTTGGCTTTTTGAAATCAAAATAGGACCTAGTTTTCCATAAAACTAGAGTTATTGAAAGCTTAGAAATCAAAACCTACAACCATCATCCCTTTCTTTGAGATGGGGAAACTGTGGCACAGAGAGGGTCTGTAACTTGCCAGGGTCAGACACTAGAAATGGGGACCCCAGAGTTTAACGTTTGACCCTGTGATTCCAGAGCCTACTCTTAAACCATTATACTGCCTGTGAAATATCATGGCTACGGTCTTGTTTTATGTTCTTATCTCCTCACACTCTTCTGAACTGCAGTAAATTTTCACAAACCACATTCAAATTGCACAGCCTAGGGAGGACCTAAAAGACTCTGCCGTGCCCTAAAGGCTTGAAACAGAGCACATGCTGTTCAATTTGAATGGTATTTTTTTTTTTTAATAGCAGTAATTTTGAAGTTTATAAGTGGTCTCATGCATCCTTGCAACAGGTTATTGGTGGGCGTTCCCCACCTTCTGTAAACTCATCAGTGCAGGAATCACTGATTCCCGAGCAGAAATGTACATGAAGCCTGGCGTACTGAGCCCCCGATGAGTGGGATTACCAGTCTTGGATCTCTTAATTCTTTGGTTCAAATCCTTCTCTGAGTAGATGGTCTGGGTGATTTCAGAGGGATATAATACGCCCCTCAGACAAAATCGGCACGTGTTTCGGCACGCCGTCCCCTGCTTCCCTCCCACAGGACTCTGCCAAGGACCAATGGCCACCTTTGTTGTCCCGCCTGCAGCGGGGGAGCCAACCCTCCTGGCCCTTCCGTAAACAGCCCTGAGCCCTTTCATAACCAGCATCAGGTCATTTTTACTGCTTCCTGACTATGCTGAAATACTAATTGGCTTTGCACTAAATTCCACAGGTTACTCTGATCATCCCTTTTCTTTCCAAAGGAATAATAACTTGGTGTTTGGCTTCTTAACCTCACAATAAAACTTGCATGGCCTCAAAAAGCAATGACTTAGCATTTATTCTCAGTTTTCGTAAACAGAATATCACCAGTTACCCGTGCACCTGTTTTTCTTCCCTTTGTCACTTGGTATGTTGGGCAGTAATAGAAAACAGTTTTGACTTTGAAGAATTTTTTAGACTCCCTTTGAATTGGGTAAACTAAACTATTAGCCAATTCTGTCTTGCTCAATCATTTTTTCTCCATTTGCCTGAAACATAGAAGGTTCTCATTTAGAATTTGTTGAATTGATTTAAATTGAATCACTGCATGTCCATTTGGATCCAAGAAGATGCAATCCGTAAGCTGATACATGGCTGTTCTTGACATTTTCCTGTCACTTCCATCCCTGAGGAGCCCCTGTATTATAGCTCAGGAAATAGTGTGGTACCCTACACAGTAGCTCCAAACTAATTTCTTAAATAGCAGCTCCTATTTAATGGATTTTTTTTTTAATGAAAACTTTACTTAAATTCCCATTCATTCCATCTCTCAACATGTATTTTAAGTCATTGTAAGAGGTTCTGGAGATACCGTGATTCAAGGAAGGTATAGTCTTGTGACAAAACATGGCAGTGAATAGGCAGTAGCCATCAAATGAGGTACATGCTGTCAGGGTGTGTAGGAAGACCCCGTGAGCTGGTCTTGCATGTTCTAGGAAGGCTTCTTGAGGGAAGAGTGAGATTGGGCTGAGACTTGGTGAACGAGTAGAAGTTAGCCAGGTCAAGAGTAGAACAGGAGCGCCGCAAGCAGAAAGAGCAGAATGTTGATGTCAACAGAGAACATGCCTATTGAGTGAACGGCATATTGTTCCGTGTCAGTGTTGAGACTGTAAGGCTGTGGAGGTGAGTGGGGCCCTCGTATGAGTTGAGAGGCAGTCTCCAGGTTGTGTTGCTGCAAAACAGCTGCTCCAAACTTAGCAGCATAAAACAGCACACACATATTGTCTTCCACCTGCTGAAGTCTGGGCCCCGCTTAGCTGTGTTCTCTGCCCTAACATAGGCAGCAGTTCAGGGGTCTGCTGGGGCTCTGGTCTAATAGAGGCTTAACCGGGGTGCACTCTCTTGGGTTGTGGTCGTTGCTTTCAGGCTGCAGAACTGAGGCTTCAGTCCCTTGCTGGCAGCTGTTCTCAGTTCCCAAAGGCTGCCTGCAATTCCTCACCCCGTGGGCTTTTCCAGCATTCAGGCTTCTTCAAGGCCAGCAGGAGGATTCTCTCCAGCAGGTACGCTAGCCAAGCAGAGTTCTATAGATGCCATCATCATGAGAGTCACCTCCCGTCACCTGTGCCCTATTCTCTCAAGCTACAGGCAAGTGACTGTACAAAGGTGGGAATACGAGGTAAAGCTCATTGCAGGGAGTCACCTTGGGTTCTGCTGGTCACAGAGGTTTGTACTTTAAAGAGGGCAGTTGGGAGTCATTAAACAGTTTTAAGGACAAGTTTGCTGTTTAGTAATAGAGAATCCATGCAGGGTATAGAGTTACAATCCAGAAGACTAGCTAAGAAGCTGTTACAACAGACGATCCAGGGGAGGAGGTTGGCGAAGCGAAGGTCATCGGCCATGTGGGTTACGGAGACTTTCTAAGGAGATAGAGTTGATGAAACTTGACCATTGGATGTGAGAAGGAAAGGAGAAGGGAAGCCAAGGGTAAGTGATGCACACATTTCTGGCTTAATGGTTGGTTGGTGGAAGCAGAGAGCCAGGGGCAGGAGCCATGTGCCAAAGAGGAGAGAAGAGGACTGCGGTGGGGCTCAGCCCTGGTTCTCACCCCACTGAGCTCCAACTGCACTGTGGCCTCAGACCCTGACTGTCTATCTCTCCTGTTGGCAAGGGAGTCTGGGTACGATAGTGTTCATGGAGCTCAGCTGACTGGCCACTATCAGGAAAACAACCTCAAACCTGGTCTTGACCATGGAGTCAGTAGGTCTATATCTACACACTCAAGTCATTGTGTTCCCCCCAGATAGCCGTCTTAATTTGTAACCCTTTGGCTTAGAGGACTGCTGTATGCCAGGAGCACAAGGACACTACGAGGTCACAGTGATGCCTGTGTGTTTTCCTTCTTGATGGTCTGGGTACATTTGCCGGGCCGTGTCAGCCACGAGCTTTTCTCATTGCTACAGGGAACAGGCAAGGGGGTGTTCGCCTAAATGGCTGGAATTCTGAGGTGATTGTTTTCATGGAAGTGAGGGAGTCTCACCATTTCTAGAGAGAAACTGCTCGGAGGACAATTTGAACTAAGATAGTGATTGGTTAGCTCCTCCTGTGTTTCAAAGCACAGTTCATTGTCTACCGAGTTCTGAGAGGTGAGAAAAGCCAGTTTATCACAAGAAACACACACACCACATTTAAGTAACTTTTCAAAGGTTTGATTATTTTAATACTTGAGCCATTTGAAGAGGAGGAGTTCTTTCGTGTATTGTTCCCCACTATGAAAAATTCTCTGAAACCATAGTGACTCAAGCAGAGCCTGGAAAATACTGGAGAATCACATGATGGCTAAAAATAAGCACATCATCTCCAGCAGGGACAGTAACCAGGGCAGAAGTAACTCGGTTTTGTGAACGCTCACATTAGCTGGACGTGCTCGGGCCCGCTTGCCCATCCCAGGGCCAGGCTTTGTGACCTGTGGTGGGGGAAGGGGCGCCCCCAAGGCCCTGGGACTCTGGGTCAGGGTGAGCCACACCCTCCCCAGGCCCCTGACTCTCGGTGTAGCTCACAGGCATGCGCTCCCGGGGCAGAGCCAGTTAGCAGACTGTGTGATGCCCCCTGAGCAGTGAGTCGGGAGGGACACAGGCTGACTCAGAGCTACTTTTCTTCAGCCTCCTCCCACCCCCAGAATCAATAGCAGATGCCATTGATCAGAGCAGGGCCTTTTGCTACTGTTCGGATGGCAAAATGTGAGCTGTATGCAATGGCCCAGGCGTCTGTGCCTGTTTTAGAGGGTACGTGATAGGCTTGTCTCCGCCGGAGCATTGGAAATGACTTGCCAGAGAGAACACGGTCTTGAGTGCTCCCTGCTCACACCCAGGAGAAAGCGTGCAGCAGCCTCCTCAGTGGCCACTCCTCTGTTCTCCACACGGGGCCGGCAGCCCGCGGCACTCCTCTGCTCGGCAGCCTGCGCTGGCTCCCCTCTTCCCTCACAAGGAAAGCCCATGCCCTAAGTCCTAAGCCCAGCCTCGGAGGCCCTAATGATCTGTGCCCCGGGCTTCCTGGGCTCCGGCGCCCACCTGGCTCCTGGACAGAGGAGGCCGGGCCTCCTGGCTGTCCACAGGGCCGCCTCCCCCCGCCCCCGCTCAGGTCCCTGTTCACACCTCACTTTCTCAAGGAGGCCCTGAAGTAAGGGTTACTCCTGTAACTGGCCGTCCCTTTCAGGGATCCCAGAAGTTGCGACTGTGGAGTTGTCATAAGAGATGTAGGCTTCTTTGAGGAATGGGACTTCTGAACCACGCAACCCCCCCACCACCACCACGTGCCTCATGTCGGTGCTGGACTACCGCAGAACCCCCACCAGCAGCGAACACTTAACTGTCCTTCCGAGGGGGCCTGAGTCTAGTGAGGCCCATGGAAGGCTTGTGGGTCTGAGAGGAGTTGAGACTGGAGAGAGATGAGTGGTGGACACTCCGGTTCCCTGGAGAGGGTCCTGCAAATAGCTGCTCACCCACCCCACCCCTGCACTGCTCACCCCTGCCCTCCTCTACCTTTCTCTTTTCCAGAGCATTTACTTGATAGTTTACTGTGTTATTAATTATCCAGTTCCCCCTGTTAGAATGTAAATCCACCAAGACCAGCATCTTCTGTTTTGTTCACTGATGTATCCCAACTGCCTATAGCTTGCCAGGTACACAGTAGGGGTTTGGTAAACATGAGCTATGTGAACGGATGAGTCAAAGTAATTTAAGAAGGAACACAGAGACTTGGGCTACAGCCTGCTGATTTTCAAGATAGTAAATGGAACAGGAGAACTTATACCTTGATGCCCACTGGTGGTTTATGGATTAAAAATTTTTATAGAGATTCATAGAGATTTTCTTGACAACCAGTTGGATTTTCTTATGACTTTAGCAGTTTCGTTTTTGCTAGTCTAGAAATGGGAAACCTGTGTACCTCAATCACCTCTCATCTGCTGAGTAATAATAATGTGAGCTAACATTTATTGAGTACCTACTATGTGCCAGGCTCTTGTGTAAGAACTTTCCATGTACGAACTCATGTGTTGTTCCCAACTCCAGGAAACAGGCACTGCTATTCCAGTCTTTAACACAAGTCCCGGCAGCAGCCCAAGTCACACCACTCAGCCAGTAGCAGAGCCAGGACTCCTGGTTATAGGTCCCCCCCAACACCACTCGCCCAGCTTAACCATTGCCTCCCTAAGGGCAAGATGAGGGATAGCCATTTCCAGTCCACTCCCACACAGTTGATGTGCTTCGTGCCAGGCTTCAAGGTGCTCAAAAAGGGAGCTGCCCACTTTTACAAGCTGACACCGAAGTAGCAAAAGGAACCCAACTTTGCTACTGGCTGCACTGGTGACAGAAGCCTGAAGGGCCATGAACTAGTAATTTCTGAATCAAAGAGCCAGCCTCTTAATAATCCCATGAGTCGGAGCCTCCCGGAACCCCGGCTACTTGCTGCTCCTTTTGGACTGACCTCTGGCCACTGAGGTGCTTTTCTTTTTTCGCCCTCAAAGAACAGATAACAGAACCTACAAAGGGAAGGTATGGAGCCATTTTTGAAGGAAAGGATCAGCTTTTGAATTTGCAGTGATCATAATTGTGGGGACTACAGTGGGACCACTCTGGTGTCCATTTTTTCACTAGGGAGGAAACCCTCTTCCTGTGGGAATCAGCTCTTCTCCTCAGTCCAGCCCCATACTCTATCCCCGGCAGTGGCTTAATTTACTTTTATTTTAACCAAGTTCATTATCTCATAAAAATTAAAATCTATTTGCCAAGGTAAAGGGGATAAGGACATGAGGTCAGATCATCCACAAATAACTGATCAGTATAGGTACAGTGTATCTTCTGTCAAGTTTCAGGTCTGTGGGAGTTTGTTTTGTTTTGTCTTTTAAAGGTCGTATTTACTTGTGGGGAGAGAGAGCACGAGCACCAGCAGGGGCGGGGGCAGAGGGAGAAGCAGGCTCCCTGCTGAGCAGGGTACCAAATGTGGGACTCGAGCCTGGGACCCTGGGATCATGACCTGAGCCAAAGACAGATGCTTAACCGACTGAGCCACCCAGGCACCTGGGGTTTTGTTTCTGAGCTATAACTGACATTCAGCATCAACAGTTTCAGGTATACGACTTGACTGAATATTTGTATAGACTGTAAAATGGTCACCATGATAAGTCTAGTCAACATCCATCACCACACATAATCACAATTTTTTTCTTGTGATAAGAACTTTGAAGATCTACCCTTTAGCAACTCTCAAGCATACAGTGTATCTGATGCCCCCAGACTTGTTTTATAACCGGAAGTCTCTGCCTTTTGACCACCTTCACCCATTTCACCCACTCCCCAGCCCCCACTGCTGTGGGGGTTTTTACTTAAGGGAGAAGGACCTGGGGGTAGAATGTGCTCTCAAAGTAGAGAAGCAGCTGGGGATGACCAGAAGACTGGTTGCTTCCTGAGTGTGTGTGTGTGTGTGTGTTGTGGGCATATGCACACGTGCACGCGCGTGTGCACATGTTTTTAATGTCTCTGTGGTTCTTGTCAACAGTATTAATGTCATATTTTTAGCTCCCCTGTTTATGATTTTGGCAGAAGGAATACAGAAGATTAAGTGAGAAGAATTTTTAAATTCCATCAGAGCTCCGGCCGTGAAGGATAAAGCCAAGTAAAGTGCTTTTCTTTGCTTTAGCGTTTTGGGCCTCATATGCCCAAAATGTAGCATTTTCCATAAACTTTAAGCTACTAATTATTGACATTAGACACAGTGATACTGTGGCTTCACTAAGGCAGTGAATAAGGCCACTCGGTTTTGTTTTGTTTTTTTACAACTATGGTTAAAATGTCTTGGAATCATATTTATACACCAAACCCTAAAGGCATTAATTAAGACACAACTGCTCAAAGACTAGCATTGTAAATCATGTCCATATCCAATGAGTAAAGGCAGAGAATTACAGGGACTTGTACAGAATTTATGTCTGTTTTCCTCTGCTTCTGAAGATCCTTTTTCTTTTGAAAGGGAAAATTAGGGAGAGAGAGAAAAGCTTGAGGGAAAAAACAATTCTTGTAAAACAGAGCTACCACTAATTATGTTTTCAGGACATCACAAGCAGCTTGAAAAAAAAATTGTGGAATGGTTGATAGCTGCAAGGAAAAAAAAAATCTCTATCTGCATTATAGCTGAAGTGCTGCCTCCCTTTAAAAACTCTTATGTAAATGTTTTTCATGGAAGCATCGTTGAGCCAGGCGGCACGGGAAGGCACAGAAGCAGAGTCACCCTGAATTGGGGCATGTTCCAGGCAGCAGGAAGGCAGCTACTGAGGACCCTCATCTCTCAAGGCAGGATTACAGGCTACTAAGGACAGTATTGGGTCATTTCACAAAGTTGGAGTATAAATGGCAGTTTACCTAAAAGTGACCTACCAATGTTAAATTTGCTGACACTGATCATTATAATTTTCTCAGCATTTCCTTATTCTAGCAGCCCAGCTAAATGGGAGACAGCCCGGCACCCCAGAAGCTGGGTACTCTTCAAGAGTACGGTGGTTTGAAAGGAAGACCGTGAGACTTTTAAAGCAAATAAACAAAAACAGAGTTCTTAGCAGTCTAAGGAGTGTGATCTACTTTAGGATACTGTTTCCTCTTCTAAAAAGTAAACCATGAAATCTTTAAACAGGATGAATGAAAGACTTCATTTTTGTAAGTTTTATGATTTGGTATTTCTCTATGTGATAGCCGGGATGGGTAAATGACTTCCATATCAAATCGCAGTTCAAGGATTTAAAGAGCTCACTTTACATTTTTTTTTTTTTTGAAAAATTAGCTTTTACTTTAACCCTTTAATTCTGTAGTTTGTTGTTTTTTTCTTTTTTTTTAACTTGGAACCTCTGAAGACACTAAGCTCTTTCATGCATCTTTCCTGTTCTTTGATTTCTTCCTTCCTTCAGAGGTCTGTAAATGCACAGGTGGCTGGCCCTGCCCTCTCACGCCCTCTGTCCACAGACGTTTCACGCCCTGTGTGATCACTTTCTTTCCAAACAACTGAATCAGAATTTCAAAACCCCTGACTTTAACTTTCAGATACTAATTACTTCATCTGTAACTAAATTGTTCCAATTCATTTTCCATGCCTTTGTCCGGCCTGTGAGTGACCGTCCAGGGCAGGGTGGGAGCGATTCTTCCATCCCGCATGTAACAAGTACAGGTGCCCAAGGGCAGACCCCCTACCCCTGCCCTGCAGCAGAGGATGCCAAGTCTGATTTTCTTTGTTTTCATCTTTCACCTCTCAAGGGATCTACCAGCCGCATGCGTGTGTACCAGGTGAAAGACAGGGACTCTGTGCCCAAACAACCTGGACAGGATCCATGAAACACGGGGCATTTTAAGGCCAAGACCCTGACCCAAGGCGAAATTGGGCTCTGCCTGGAGCAAGTGATGTGGTTCGTTGGGAAGAAGCTGTGCCTGGGACAGCGTCTGTCCCTGCAGCCACTCCGGCCTGTCCCCCAGGAGCTATGCCGTGTCTGCTGGGGGCCCCTCTTCCTCTGCCCGCCAGCTTCCGTGTTTATTTATAGTTCTCTTTTCTGGTTGGTATCGAGGTCTTGCGGGAGGCTTTGGCTTGTCTGTGAGCCTTCCTCTTTGACTTCATATCTAACATTTTAGGTTTTCTTCAAGCTGCCTTTGATGATGTCCTAGAAATATAACTCATAATAGCTTTGTTTTACAAGCAATCAGCTTCTGTTCCTTCCATGTTTTTCTCTCAAAATTTGCATGAGACTTGGTAAGGGAGGGTACAGGAATGAGTGATGAACATACGTCCACTACTGCACCTGGCCCCATCGTGGCTGCTGACCTGCCTGGGGAAAAGGGCCCAGCGTGGGTCAGACACGCTCCTGGGGAGCCCCTCCTGCAGGGCTGTTTCCTTCAGGAGAAGCCATGGAGGGTTGGCCCAGCACAAGCTAGCTTGTGCCTCTGTACTCAGAGTTAAACGCTTACAGTGACTTACAGCGATGTCCCTACTTGTACTTGGTCCTGATCCCAAGCGAAAGCCAAAGGTAATCTTGAAGCCAAGATTGGCGAAAGCCAAAGGTAATCTTGAAGCCAAGATTGGCGAAAGCCAAAGGTAATCTTGAAAGCCTTGTGGGAGGCCGGTGATGTTTTCGTTGGGTTTCCTGCATGTGTTGCCGGCGCGTGCTGTCAGCGACTTTGACGTTGGCATCAGCTCCCCGAGCTGTCGCTGGTAGGTTTATCCTGGACGGCTATCTCTCCTAGGAGTTCTTTTATTGTATTATAAAAGCTTGTATTGAGTGTTGCCTCTGGATCAGGCACGGAAATTGGCCTTGCGAGCATAAAATGGTAAACAAAACAGATGCAACTCCTACTCTGCCGTGTTTAAGTCTCCTGGGAGAACAGGCCTAAGGCGAGAGCCACTGCATTGCCGGGGACAGGTGCTGCAGCCTCCCAGAGCAGCAGCGTCCAAGCTCAGACCTGCGGGATGCGGCGCTTAGTCACTCAGAGGAGGGGAACAGGAGTGATTCTGGCAGAGGGCTGCCAGCCTGAATGCCAGCTGTGTGGTCTGTAGTCAGGAACGCTGCCTCGTCCCTGAGAAAGTTGAGTGTGGCTAGCCTGGCCATTCTGACTCCGCTGTCACTCCGTGAGACCCCATGAGCTCTCGAAGAGCAGGGATCTCCGGCACGACGTGCTTCATGGTAGGCCATGGATGAGCATGTATTTAGTAAATAAGAGGTGTTGAACATTGTCTTGAAGCTGCTTTCTGTTGGACTTTATTGGTATCAAAATATGATATACTGCTTATAGAAAGGTCTGAAGTAACCTGATTTTCCAGAAGCTTTTTCCCCAGCGAGGCTGGCTGGTAGCTGCCCTCGGAGGAGGCACTTGCCAGGTCAGCATGTCCTCCCTCTGTGGCCAGTGGGCCATAGAAGTGGTGCTCCAGAAGTATCTTCTGTGGGCTTCTGCGGAGATAGAGGATCCTTGCAGCCATCTGGGAATCACAAATGAACCAAAGCCTCAGCTCTCTGGAATCCTTGGGAAGGTCTTCTGCATGGACGAGGTTTTCAGCTCCCTGAGGATTTACTGTCGGATACTCGAACTATTTTAAGTCGATTCCCAATTTGATTTTCATATTAAAATATAGTAGGCCTTTTCCTAGAAATTTTTAGAAAAAAATTCTTTTTTCCTTTGTCACATATTTTAAAGGGTGTGATATGGCCAGTGCTTTCTGAGGGGGTGTATGATTTTGCCTTTATACCCAGGGACTCCAGGCACCTGAACTCTTGCGGTTTGCTACGTTATTGTTAGGAGATCGGTTGAAACTTGTAACTGCTGTCAGCACACTTGGCTTCATTAGCCCCTGCCTCTTTCTGATTTATTAGCACTGATAAACTGGGAAACTAGAAACCAAAGAATCAAGTTGTATTTACTTGTTCACGTATTTATTTCAACATTTGTACCTTCAGAGAATATACGTTCAGCCAGGTGTGGTGCTCAGTACTGGGGTTACGAAGGTGAGAGACGCTGGTTCCTTGTGCTCCAAGAGCCTTCTGGAGAAGCAGGGGGTGCAGGAGCATGGTGGGGGATCGGGCGGAGCACCTCCCCACCAGGCTGAGCTGCCACGTGGTGGAGACTAGGTGGGCCCCCGGTAATGGTGCTGCATTTCTTAATCCACGAAGTGTGTAAATGTCGTTGCACAATTTTGGCTTCAGAGGCCACTTCCTGTGTCTGTCATGTTCTAGATGATGAGTGCCTATTAGGAGCTGAGCTTCCAGTGGGCAAGATCTTACCTGACATCAGTGACCGCCCCCCCATTTCTGTCATTATTAGTGGTGCTGTTGAATCACTTGGTCAAGGTGCCGATTCCCAGACCTTCCCATTGTAAAGGCAAAGGCGTATCTTTTTTCCATTACAGAAAGTAAATTTTAGGACAGTACCTTGACATGTGTGAATGGCTTATTCCCCCAGAACTTCTCAATTAATGTTTTAGAGTCAGTGAGCCTTTCCTGGACCAGTTACCTTTGTTGCAAAATTGGGATTTTTCCAGTTCTAACATTTCTTCTGCATTTGCTATGTTTTAGAAAGATTTTCATATCCTCTCTCCCTCCCTTCCCCCTCCTTCTCCTCATCATTCTCAACTAGATTTTTATTTCTTCAATGCATTACAGTCCATTAGAGCCATTATTCTTTTGATATATAAAACTGCCTCGAGTGTGGCTAAGTTGGAGACATTTTCCCACTGGCCCCTGTGCCTGTTCACATTAGACTATGAGCATATCCTCCTTGCTTCCTGACACAAGAAGGTGTCCCCACCCTGTCCTTTCCCTGCCCCTCCCTTGGAATCCACCCCCTCCCAAGAAGCTCTCTGTCCCAGTAAAACTCTGAGACCAGGCTGTATGGAACAGGGGCACATGCTGCTCTGTAGAGGTCATGGCTCCCAGATGCCATCAGTGGCTAAACCTAGGAAATAGGGGAAAAATAGGCCCTTGTACTGAAGTTTTTCTAAAGTATTTATCATAAGCTCTTTTTTCTTGTTAGTTAGAAACTTCATTATGGTGGTGCTTCAAGGTTATCTAAGAACATTTCCTCTTAAAAAAAAATCTTAAAATCTCTTAGTACGAGTTGTTCTTATCTCTCCAGAGGGAGAAAGGACAACTTAATCTCATACTGAAAGGAAAAAGTGCTCAGAAATATTAATAATTTGCCCAAGTGGACCCTGTCTATGTACTTTGTGTACTTTTCCCCCTTTTTTTAAAAGATTTTATTTATTTGAGGGAGAGAGAGCATGAATGGGGGCAGAGGGAGAGGGAGAAGCAAGCTCCCCACTGAGCAGGAAGCTCGACACAGGGCTCCATCCTGGGACCCTGGGATCGTGACCTGAGCCAAAGACAAATGCTTAACCCACAGCCACTCCGGCACCCCTGTGTGCACTTTCTCTCAGCGTGTGTATGCTACTCCTGTGATTGGAAGGGATCACTGGGGGTACCTTCTATACTTTCTTGTAAATTTTTATATGGTACATTTGCAATCTAAAACATCCTTAATGTTGCCAATATTTGTAATCTGTCCTGGTTACTTTCAGGTGCGGCTAAATCCAGTCCAGCGTCTAAACCAGGATCTACACCTTCTCGTCCCTCATCAGCCAAAAGGGCTTCATCCAGCAGCTCAGCATCCAAATCTGATAAAGATTTAGAAACACAGGTCATACAGCTTAATGAACAGGTAACTCATCAGCCCTGGCCGAGTCTCTGAGAGGGGAGGGAGGGAGCAAACACCTGTAGGTCTGAGGTAAGGGAGCGGGGGCAGTAGTTTCAAACAAGTAGGGATTAAAGAAATAGTTCAGGCAGATAAAATCAGTGCCCCACTAGGAGTAAAAGATGTTAGTCAGAAATCAAAGCGGTACATGAAGACAGAAGGACTCAGCCTCACGTAAATGCAGGTCCACAGGCCAACGTCTCGCTCCCCACCCCCTCACACACACAGCAAGGCCCAGTCACCAGCTCCAGGCTAGACCACGGCCTCTCTGCCCACTTCCGGCCAGTCTAGATACCATTCACTCTTTCTCCTTCCTTTATATGGCAGCAGCTATTTGTCAGGCCTGTCCTCTGGGACAGACCCCATGCTTGGTGCTCATAACATAATGGGTAGTGAGAGCGAGACCTTAGACCTTCCCTTCCCTACTAGGACTGAGAGCAGTGGTCTGAGGTGGGCGATTATGGCAGCAAAGTGAAGGCAGAACACCACACAACGTTGAAGTTTGATGCCACAGAAGCACCAAGCCCAATACTCGGGGGTTAGAAAGGCCCCAGTTGTGTTTTAAGTTGAAAAATGTTCTTTTTCGTCTAAATCTAGCTCTCCTATCATTGAAATTTTCAATATAAAAGTTTAGGTACAATGTCTACCTACCAGCAGCTAATTTTGCCTAAGATTAGAGTCGAAAGGTAATAAAACCACTGGGAGCGCAAGGTCCCCTGCAGAAGACACCTCCCCCGACCTGAGTGAGGAGAGAGTCCTTTATTCTGGCTGCTCCCACCACTGGGAGAGCAGCCTTTATTCGTGGTTCTTAGGCTGTTCCCAGAAGAGTGGCCAGGCCATTCCTGGTGATTAATCTGATTCCTGATGAGCCAGTAAGAGTCTGGAAACAGTTTTGAGATAATTGTATATTTGCAATCAGGAGTCTAGTTTGAAAGCAGGGGTTGCTTAGCTGTGTCTTTACAGTTCTGGCTACTTTAATGAAAATGGTGAACCCCAGAGTCATCCAGTGGGTACGACTTTGATTTGGAAACTGTGGAATATTCCAACTACCTGCTGATTCTCAGTTTGAGCCTATATGGAATTTCCAGTAGTAGATTATTCTCAAATAAAGGGCTGGTGGGATTAATTTTCCATTACTGGGGGAGAGAGCAAGATGGCGGAGAAGTAGCAGCTGAGACGACATCAGGTAGCAGGAGATCAGCTAGATAGCTTATCAAAACATTGAGAACACCTACAAATCCAACGGGAGATCGAAGAGAGGAAGAACAGCAATTCTGGAAACAGGAAATCAACCACTTTCTGGAAGGTAGGACTGGCGGAGAAGTGAATCGAAAGCGACGGGAGGATAGACCGCGGGGGAGGGGCCGGCTCCCGGCAAGCGGCGGAGCAACGGAGCACTAAATCGGGACTTTTAAAAGTCGGCTCCACGGAGGGACATCGCTCCAGAGGCTAAACCGGGGTGAAGCCCACACGGGGTCAGCGTGGCCCCAGGTCCCGCAGGGTCACAGAAGGGTGTCTGAGTGTCGCAGAGCTAGCAGGTATCGGAGCGGGAAGCCGGCTACAGAGACAGAGCCGAGGAGTGAGCTCCCAGCTCGGGGTTACCTTGGACCTGTCGCGGACTGGGTGAGCTCGGAGCGCGGCCAGAGGCGAGGGAGATGGGAGTAGCCGGGACTTTTCTCTGAGGAGTGGGGCCCCGAAATTTCAGCTCTTCTGGGCCGGAGAATGGGAGGCCGCCATTTTCATTCCCGTCCTCCGGACTCTACGGAAAGCGCTCAGGGAACAAAAGCTCCCGAAAGCGAACCCGAGCGGATTACTCAGCCCGGCCCCTGGTAAGGGCGGTGCAGCTCTGCCTCGGGCAAAGACACTTGAGAATCACTACAACAGGCCCCTCCCCCAGAAGATCAAAACAAATCCAGCCAAGACCAAGTTCACTTAACAAGGAGAGCAGCGGAACTCCAGAGGAGGAGAAAGCAAAGTGCGGAATTCATGGCTTTCTCCCCGTGATTCTTTAGTCTTGCAGTTAGTTCAATTTTTTCTTTAAAGGGCATTTTCCTAGGGTCTTTGCCACCCTTTTAGTATTTTATTTGCTCCTTCATATAATCTTATCTGGAAAAAATGACAAGGCGGAAAAACTCACCACAAAAAAAAGAACAAGAGACAGTACCAAAGGCTAGGGACCTAATCAATACAGACATTGGGAATATGTCAGATCTAGAGTTC